>KN485380.1:5834-34998 GCA_000787095.1 Periophthalmodon schlosseri | reverse complement strand
ATATATATATAATGTAAATAATATATAGATTTGTTAAAATGGTATGAAAATGCAAATTTTAGGTAGATCATGCTTCTATGTAATATACATATTTTTCAACTAAGGGTGTAAAATGTGGGCCCTAACATATTTGAGGACCACATTAGTGCTGACCACATGTTGCTCTGTCACCCTCTCTGCCTCAGCATGGAAATGTGTGTGTGGTAGAGCGTGAGAGAAGCCTGCAGCCTTTACGATGCTCACCTCCCTTTTGCATCGACGAGTGAGGTCTGGTAACAGCTAATCGATAGCTAGTGAATTCCCTGTGCCCCCCTCACCATGCTGATCAATATTCCTGGCAATTAGAATCCCCTATCTGCATGGCTGTGAGGGCCTCAGGGTGGCTCGCCAGCCCACAAACACCCAATTTAGTCCTCAGCCTATCACTTAATTACTAAATCCTCCCTAATGCCTATTGGCAGGTGGCGGGCGTACTAACAGCAGCCCCAGTGGCTGAGTGAACATGAGACCTTTGGTAAGGTGCTGGTTAAGATGCCCCCGCCTCACTCCAGAAGGCCAGTTAAACATCTGATTCCACACGAGGGCAACGACCTGAAATGATCCTTATATTGAGTACCTGGCCCACACACGGCACAAATGGACTGTGGATGATGGCAATAAAGGAGGTGGACTTGAAGGAGGATGGTCTCGTAAAAGCATTAATGACATTAGGCTCTCAGATGAATGTCCACTTTTGAATAGCGATGTAGCATTTGACAATATCTTGGGTAGTATTGGGGAAAAATAATTACACCAATGTCAGAGCCAATGATTTGTGCAAATATTGATACACAGGATCTAAGGAAGAGAGGTGGAGAATGATATGGCCTGAACTGAGGTTTAAACCAGTAACTCTGATATGTGGCATCACCACATGCTCGGTCTTACTTTTCACTGATAGACATGAGGAAACTACAATCTTTGCTTTTGTTCTATTGATTTCAGCGTGCTACAAGTGGTGTATAACAACACTATTGTCAGCTCTATGCAACCTAATAAGGTCATAAGGAAACTAAACAAAGAGGAGATTCAATAAAACAACAAAGTAGATGCTTCAGTTAAGCTGTTGCACAGCCATCTTTAAGATGAATTGGGGGCATCTTGACTGGGTTGACACACCCTTGCATGATGCATACTCAACTCCTGAATAGTGCACTGAGCGAGGAGGGCCCTGGGGAGTGCCTGCCAGCACAGAGGTCTGCACACATACACACAAAGCTGTCACTTTGTCACTTTTCCGTCCCATATCTATGGAAATAAAACTGCCTGGGGTAAAGTAATGATGGGAGCCCGGAGCTTTACAAATCCCCTTGAAGGACAGAGCCGAGAGGCACCTGCCTTCTTTCACCCCCGAGCCATCTCTCCACCTGCTGCACCTGCCGCACTGCATTCACTTCTCCACTGGCCCTAATTTGGCATTTTCTCCAGGATGACATGTGTTTGAGACAGAGCAGGAAGTGTCCCGGGTCAGGAGAGAACAGCTCCCAGACAGGTGTCAACTCCAATCGGCACAGGGCCTTCCTCTAATGTGTTAACTATTCAATTAACCAGCAAATCACACTGAGCAAGTGCCAGCACCTAATTACCTACGAGAGCAATGCTGTGAATGGAGTAAAATTTATATGTGTGTGCTTGACAGGTCACACGTCATGTTACTGTTAAGCTTTTTTTACACACTGAAACACCTCCCAATATTCACTTTGAATACATTGGCAGTCACTGACAATGTGTGACACTTGCTGGCTGTATACTGTCACACCAACTAAATTGTCCACAATTTTCAAAAATCAGATCCAAAATTTGAACAAATAAATACATTAAAAAAATGTATAATAAATTATAAAAATAAAAATATAAAATAAAAATAAAAAATCAGTCATGTGCCTGCTTCATCTTCTACATAACAAGTTGTCACGGCTCTCCCAGTCCGGATGTTGACACCCATCAAGACTGATCTATATTTCATGGCCACTTACAAATGTATAAATAGCCAAATGAAGAGTGCTAACCATCTATAAAACAGTACTAAAAGGTTTCCAGAAGATGGCAAGTGTCATGAGCCAGTTGTGTTAGTAATCAATCCTGGTGGCGGGGAGAGGGTTGGGAGGACCTGTGGCTGTGAGGCAAAGGCGTATAGTGCAGGGCAGTAAATCACATGTGTGCTCCACGCTGGCCCTACTGACACTCCACCACTTTAACTGACGTGGGGCTCACTCGACAGCCTGATGAATCACCACAGTACACTCCATTAAAGGCAAGCGGGTACGACAAGCACTGACATAACAAACAATTAGTCACTAGTGTGGGTATGGACCTAACATGAGTGTGGGCATTCACAGGCGTTCTGCAAAAATATGAATCTTCATTGAGTTCTTTCTTACCCAGTCACGTAACGATTCTGTATGTGATCATATCCAAACTGATGTTATCATTTGGAGTTCAGCAATGGCTCATACCTTGACCAACTTTCCATTTAGACAGCAGATCCTATTGGCTGGATTCAAAATAATTTTATCAATATGAACATTTGATTCAATATTTCTTCTCAGTTGTATGGTGACTGACAGAAAAAAAAAATCACCAAGAACACCTCCAGCTCTGTCCTTGCTATCTGGCCTACATCATCAGAAGTTATAATACTCTGTACGATGGAAGTCAGACTTGAATGGACAATACCACAGTGTGTTCATGTCTCCCGGTCCTAATAGTAAATAAACTTCTCCTACGATAGACATCTAAAGTCTCCTCCTCTTTTGACAACTCTCAGGCTACTTGAATTATTCTACAGTGAGCGTATGAATGTATAAATAACTGGCTTTTTAGCATCAGACTTAAACCTGTGCCAGATGAAGAACTATTATGAAGAACTATATCCACTGAAGAACTATATCTACTGCAAAATTGGCAACCAGACCCTGACCACCTCATAAAGTTTAACAATATAATCTAACCCAGACCATTGGCTAAACCTGTCTATAGTTTCCATGTTAGTAATACAGAGGCTGTTTGTGAGTACGGGACTTGTCCAGGGATCTGGGGTGCAGAGACAGACAGATGTAGCTCCAGTCTTTGCTCAACCCCACCGGCACTTTAATGACAGAGCCTATAGTGTACATTAGATCATTATACTCCAGAGCGCAATAGCTCACACTGGATAATATTGTTTTCCCTCCAGCTGATGATGCATTACAAAAATAAAGATTGTTGTAACACATGCCTCATGGGGTGACAATAAATCATAAAAACTTGTAACATGGAGGAGAAATATGCGCCCACAAACACAGCCACATTCACCCACCATTTCTGTGATTCATTTACTCCTTTTACAGCAACTGGAGAAGTCAGGCAGGAGAAGCAGAGAGGAAATGAGAAACAAGTGGAGGGAAACACAATTAGTTTGCATTTAACTTGAAAACATCGTTAAGGTCTTAGCACTAATTGTGTTGTTTTAGGCAAGCAAAATCTGATAATGACTTCATTAGAGATAGAGTGTAATGGCGACTCCCAGGGCACGCAGAGGAAGAGAAATAAATAGAGTGTGGAGGAAGAGTGTGCCTGTGAGATTGTGAAAGATGGAAAGAGATTTAAATACTGGGATAAATTATTTCCAAGTTTTGTTTCCCCCAAATGCTGAAAAAGCTAAGGCTAATATATAACCTATTTTACTTATTTCAATTAAGCTGATAATTGAGTATGTTGATGAGTATATTCAGTGTTTACTTTTTTGTTCTGTTGTAAGTACGTTATAGAAATTAAGTCCTTGTTGTTGATGTGGGGAAATACCAATGTGCTGCAGAATAGAAACTAACTTGGCAAAATTATTTTATTTACAACTAAACGTTTTTGTTCTCAAATGCACAAAGGACAACAGGTCTAACTGACATGGCAGTGTGCTGCATGGCTGCATACGTTACTGCATAAATCAGTACTAAGCTTCAGTGTAATCTCCTAACTCGGCCTCCCTCTCCACCCATCACACAGACAACAGCCTATGGCTATTTGAGATGAGATTCACAGAGAGGCAACCGGGGGGAGGGTGTTTATGGAGAAGGCCACTTTCCTCTTCTCCTTTCTCCTCTCCTCCATCCAGGCCCTCTGATTAATTTCCAGCTAGATTGCATAGCCAGCAGTATTATTAGCATAAAATTTCCATGGATCAAGCTTGGCTATGAAACCCTTTCATCAAGTCGCTTGTCAAACACAAAATTTCAAATCTCATTTTGTTTCTAATATCATTTTCTTACTGTGAAAGTGATGGGCCGAGGATAAGGGGGAGTGGGGAGGAGAGTGTCGTTGGCGGTGTGCAAAATCGCAAGATTGTTATTCCAAAGATAAACTGAGTCATCAATCAAAATTAAACAGGGGAGCAGGTTGGGAATGAGATCTTATGGGGTGGGGGGGTGGGGGGGTCAGACACACATATTCATGTCTGCACACTAATGCGGGTTATTCGTGCAAAGACCCAGGAGCCAAGGTCAGAGCAGGGGGAGCGCCATAGAGGCTGGCCTTATAAAACATGTGCACTCAGCTAAACTCTTCTCTTCACTTATTCAGCAGCAGCCACAGTCCTGTCACATATCTGCATCTATCAACAACACCTAGCACCTAGCGCCTCCACAAACTCATTAAACGCTTGTCACTGTGCTACTTTTTGACAGCTGAACCAATAAATAATTCCAACCATTGTTATGATTACAAAATGTGCAACACTGCCACTAGTGCCTCCCCCAAAGCGCCTCACCTCGCCATTAATTATGAAAAATAAAGCAGGCAAACAGTGAGTAAGGGGGGCACTTTAATAAGGATACAGAATCAATGGAATTTAATCAATTGCAGCTAATTAAAAAGCTTTATTGTGAAACAATCAAGGTACATAAACAAGATTAAAATAAATGAACTGTGCAGAGGGAGGCGTTCTCTAATTAAATGATACAAATTGTCATTCTGTGGTTGTGCTCTGCGGGCTGACACCTTGAAGAGAGCGTGACCACTGTTATGAAGCACACTTTAGCTGGATCTTTACCACTATTCATTAGGCAAAGGCAAACACTTGCATTGATCTGTCACAGTCACTGAATTCTAACTTCACAGATAAAAAATGTGAAATTATAATTTCCCGTCTAATAAAATGTACTTAAAGTTGGTGAGTTCACAAGTATTGCATATAGTATTATCTTACAAAGAAATACATAATAATAAAGAATTATTCTTTTCCAAGTTTAACAAGTTTTGAAAATAGACAAGTGCCACTAAGTTTTGCCTCTTTCTGCAGTGTAAACGTGCATCTATGCAGGGCCGGCCCTAGCCTTCAGGGGGCCCTAAGCAGAATTTGCGGATGGGGCCCTTGCCACTTCAGTGCCACGTATTCATATTTGACATTTGACAAATTAAAACAACGCCGTCATCACCTTAACCAGCTGTAAAAAGACTGAAAATTCGAAAAGCTCACAACAGCAATAACCACAAGAACAGTATATAAACATGCAAGTAAGGGAGGTCTGGGGCCCACCCTCAAACAAATGTTTAAATTCTAGACATTTTTCCTGATTTCTGGTGCATTTTAATATGTTCCAGTTGACGTGGGCTTAAACTGATCAATTCTTTATGTTATAAAATGCAGAATTGGATAAAGTAGACAAAAGTTGTACTCAATCAAGGGTACACTTACTTCAAAATCATACCACTCAAGAAGTACAAACTGTGGTCCAAGTTAGAGTAGCATAAGAGAAACAGTCTAGACATAACATCAGATTTATAATCATCAAATAATTTGAAGTGAATGTAACTGGAAGGACAGAACACTAAATAATGCACAATCTGGTAACAAAAAGTATGAGTAATGACTTGCATTTGATTTTAGGATCACGTTATTTTGACGTTTATGGTAGGCTTTGGATGCAGAGTTATGCGACATAAATATGCATAAGAAATTAGCGAGATTTGCTGTAAATGTGCATATCAATGAGCATACAGAATGCATTGAGGAATGGTTCAGGTTGTTCACTCGTCCAGCAGACGTGACAAAGACAGGTTTCTGCCATAATCAACAATCTGACAACAGGAGCAGTAAACTGCTATAGTCTACATTACATCATCTGATGATTTAGATAAAAAAGGATCAGCCACAACCAAAATCAGCCAAATTAATAAACTGACCCATCATACTGTCTTCTGTCATTCTGATATATAATCATAATTATAAGTGTCCAGCTTCACTGTTTTATCCTGCATGTCCAAACAATCTTCCTCTGGCGCTATTGAAGCATTGTTCAGTACTTTACTTCAATAACTTTTAGTCTATCTTGTAAAACACCCATTCAAATGTATCTTGGCTGCCTCATTGCACCCAGAGCGCACCTCAAGGAAAGGGGCCCAGGCACCAGTGTAAAAACAGAGCTGCCCGACTCAAAAACAAATGTGTGCATCTAGGTCTTACCTTACCTAGGCCTACTGAAAATAAAACACACATTTAATTGTCTTAAAAGGATATTTAGTCTACTGTAAACACCTGAGCACTATATAGTTTCCAAAAAAAAAAAAAATCCATAAATGTATGGGCTCTTGGGGGCCCTCTGGTGGCATTGGGGTCCTAAGCAGCTGCTTAGTCCGCTTACAGGCTGGGCTGGCCCTGCATCTATGTACAGACCAAACTCATTTAATATTCAGTGAGTTGTAATTGTTACATGCTTGTGCAAGTGTGAAATTGAACAGAATTACTCTCCATATAATTACAACAAACACAGAGGCCAGGTGAGCACGACTATAAGATACATATAACCAAGGGCAAAATGTCCTTCTAGCATCTTGTACCACTGTCTCAGTCTATAACCTGTAATGTAACCTCACTGCATGCTGTATCGTCTAGAATTCATGATTTTTTTTTTTGTTTTATACACAAAACAGTCATAACATATTCTTATCTTCTTCCAGAGTGTTGCTTCTTGCACTTCTGAACACCAATTTGCCCGCCTTGCTCCCTGTCTGTCTCAGGCTCTGTGCTGACCTGTCTACTTGGATAGAAATGATGTCCTGCAGAGAGTCTAGCGAAACACCTCACAAAGCAATTACTAACAAGGCTGATCTGGCACCCCACTCCCCCTGTGTGCAGGAGGGGATGGAGCGAGAGGCCAAGTGCCCTTCAGCAAAAATGAATTTTCCAATTTCGGTTAGTTCATCCATGAATAAATAAACAAATGAATAATTGAAAGGAACAACATAAATAAATAACATCACAAACATTCACCGGTACTCAGTATTCTTGAGATAACTTGGTCTGCATGCTAATGATAAAAACAGTACATGTAGCAAGTTGAGATGTATTATTCACTATGCTGCTAGAACTGAAATTAAATAAATAAAAATTCAAGGAACTCAAAACTTCCTGCTAACATTGAAGTAACAGGCCTGTCCCATTTTGAACACAAAAGGACACTCAAAACAAACATTTACCACCAGTCAAAGGCAGGAACAAAACTACACAGACTAGTGTATTTATAACAAATGACTGCAAAAGAACAATATGCAAGTTTATATATCAAAACAAAATGTCCAGCTTTATTGGCGTGGTACAAATTCTATAATATATTTGACTCCCAAAATAATTTTCAAGAAACAACATAAAACTAAAAAAGATAGATGTAATCATTCGTCATGGAGTGGTTCAATGTAGAGAAGATTTCAACAGTGGTCATCTGGAGATTTTCTTCTCCCATCCAGAAGCCATTTTAATTTGATAGTGCTGGCTTGAAACACTAGGATTTATCCTACTCTGAGTTTAAGCCCGGGCCCAAAGGGAAGAGTTTTAGAGTGAAACTGTCCTGCCCTTGGTTTCTAGCTGACATCCTCATAGGTCGTTATGCCCCTATTGCACAATACAGTGTCCAGATGACCACAGTTGAAACCTTCTCTACACTAAAAAAAGGGAGTAATAAATCTGACCAAGTTTTTATGACCAGTGCACATCTATCACCCATCACTATAGTGATCACCCATCACTATGTATAGTGAGAGATAGAGTGAAGTAATTTATGACATAAACAATAAAGATACAGAAGCTAGCTGTAGACCAAAGCCAGCTGGAAAATAATGCAATGTAAAATACACTTCATATAACAATTAGTTTATAAAAAAAAGATATAGGCAGGCTGAATGATATATAGGCAGAATTCAACTAAATAAATAAGAATACATCTCACATTTTAATCCTCACAAACAGGGCAGGTGATATGGAATAAGAGGAGTTAAATCATAATTACTTACAAATCTTATTGTATTAGCATAAAAGAACAGCGCATCAGCAAACACATGAGGAAGTTGCCCTTTGTCCTCTGTGTGGCTGCCTTCCACAAAGCTCATTAAGGGATACTGTTAACATGCCTCCTAAGCACAAAATGTTAATTAAAAACACTAGGCTAATATGCATTTTAACTCTTTTGAACAGCGAGAAGGGTAGAAAAAAAATCACATTTCCTTAGTGGTTTTGCTGATTGCGATGTGATGTGGAGCAGAAGTTAATTAGGGGCTTGTGATGTGATGAGGGGGTGACCACATGGCACGCTGCCTGTGCTCTCTCTTGGCTGTCGTAGGACCTGCTCACCAGTGCCTTTTCACCCAACTGTTTCAAATAGTTTTCAGATCAAAAGTCAACTCCCGGTTGCCATACCCTCCTCACATCAATACAATTAATTATGTATAGTTCAAAATAGAGCACCTAATCCTTCACAACAGACTAATTGTATTACAATATTACATAGGAATTACACTGGAGACAGATTATGGCAATGTGGAAAGAGCCCCTCACACCAACAATCAAATCATGTGGAGGGAGAGAATAATAGGGAATGTTGTCTGAAATGTGAAAAGTTCTTGAGTGTTTGCTTTTGAGTTTTTGTCCTCACTGTTTTCATTTTATTTTGAGTTATACTATTTTTGTTGTTTAAATTATATATTTTTAAAAATAATTTTGTTTTCTCATTAAGATTTCTCATAAGGCCCATGTGTGATATTCCCCCTGTTGTTTTCTTAGTTATGAAGTATTTGTTTTGCAGTGGAGGTACAGTGGGTTATGTTTGTGCCCACTAACTAAGGGGCAGCCAGTTCAAGCCTTACCCAAGCTTATACTGTTGTTGTGTACTTGAGAAAGACATATTGCAAAAAGATAGTGGAACTGGTTCACTGTGGCAACAGCTATCATTACATATGGCAATTACAGTCAAAATGCTTAGCAAATTCATGTTTTCTCTTATCATGCATCTTGGACAAAACACTCTGTAAGCTCCAAGTGTTCCAACCTGAGCATTTTTCTAATTCCAAAGATCAACATTTATCTTTGAGCAAGGAGCAATACAAAATGGTCAGTGTCTGTAGTAAGGATATCGTGCAATAATTTTTTGCCCCAGCAGCTCAAGTACCATTTACCCATTTAATATGAATCGTCAATACACAGACATCATAGTCCAGTATGTTACATCAACATCGCTGCCCTTAAGAGTCAAAGTGTGCCCCCAGGACGTTAAAACTACATGACTGTAACAGCTCTGATAACTTTTTTTACTTAAAGACACTGAGGGTGGGGACCGTTTTTATGAAGTGACAAACTCCTTCAGTGACAGGATCAGCCCATAAAAGTCCATGCGAATGAAATGAGCGAGTGTTGGTGGAGTGTGAAAATATACTGCAGCACGCACCTCTGCAGACCCCTCTATTAATCAACCTGTCTGCACTTTGTTTTGAGGGTAATCTCGTCCAACCACCAGAGAAGCACTCAGCAGTAAGTGGCGCTTGGCTGTGCTTTGAAGGCCGTACTTTATTGCCGTCCCAAAGCACAGCGAGAAGACTGCGGTATAAAAACAGATCAACTCTGCGCTCAACACTTGCTTTGGCTCACGCACACCACACACTGAGAACTGCCACGGGCCCAAGGAACGCTCATGTCTCATCAGCGCACAAGTTACAGCCATATGTTTTAACTTAACTTCATGAATATCATTACAAAGGTAAAGGTGCACAGTTTTATAAGATAAGGTAATATGTGATAAGTAAGCTGAATTGTTGTTTAAATAGCTGACTAATCACCTTGGTCAGGATATGAGCATTAACATTAACAGATGAATGGAGTTTTAATCACTGTTCTATGTATGTTAATATTATATAGACCATACATAGACCATGTTCCTGCACCAGTTTTTGAGTAACTGGGACAATACTTCTATAAAAATAAGTTTGCAAAACACTATGGAATATTTGTGATTTATTTCAATTGAAGAATCATCAAATTTCACATCAAAACACAATTTCAGCATGGCTCCTAAAAGTTTGGATGGAGAAAAAGACTACTCTACCTGTGATTTACAACTTTTTTTTACAAGCATCTTTGCAGAAAGGTCAGGCTTATCACCCATCCCACAGCAGCGGGGAAAGGTGTTATTAAAATCAATCAATTTTACTGACATCCCAAAGTGTCATAAGGTGACTAAAGAGACCGCCATGTACCTGTGTTGGGTGTGTAATAAATGCTTGTTGACAAACTTGAAACCGAAATCTTGTCCTTCAGCTAGCACATGTTGATTTTTATTTATTTATTTATTTATTTTTTTATTAACAAGTATTACATGTTTTTAAAAATACCACCACAAAAATATTGTAGTCATATTAATATTATCCTAAATTGACTTTTGTGAGCTTTAAACCATGTTAGAATGTTGTTACCCCATTAAAAACATGCCTAGAGTTGTGTTTTCTTTCATTCACACATGTTTGAGTAACCCTTTATTATCTGTCTACATCTCCAAAGCTTAAAATGCCCTGTTCCACCTCGTGATGACACGAAGCAGTAGTTTTCAAGTTATCAGCTACCTTTTACATTTTGTTTAGTAGAGACTGGAAAGTCCAGGGCTTATCCAAATAATTCTAATGAGGGTGTATGGAGTTTAAAAACACAGTGGAGCAATTCATGTGTCACCACATGACATCACAAAGTGGAACAGAGTTTTTTTTCTGTTCAAGAGAACAACACAGCCTAAGTATGCAGGGTGTGTGTGTTAAACATGTGTGAATGAAACAAAACACAACGTTTTTTATGAGGAAACAACATTTTAACATAGATCAGAAAACAGCATAATATGGGCCCTTTAAACTATCGTAACACATTTACAGTTTAAATCAATGGGACATCCAAGGCCAATGGAATATTTTTTGTCTTACATGTGACTTGACCTCCATGGAAATGCTTGCTTTAATATTTAATAAAAAAGAAATAAAGTGCAGGTGAAATTTAAGGCACAAATGAATAAAGTGCAGAACTGTTGATGTGCACAGTGCTGGTCGCTGATGGAGAAAATTTAGCTGTGGGGAATGGCATAAAAATTCAATGAGATGGGCTTTGACTATCAGTAAACAGTAATCGACATCTACACAATGTAAAAAGCACATTCTCAGATTTTGCAGGTGGCACACAAGATTCTTTCTGTTGCACATTCAAGCCTTATGAACTTGCCATAAAGTTCAATGGATTCTTTTATAGTTATGGATACACGACAAATGAAAATGTATTGTGTATAGATTTAATTCTTCCAACCTACCCATTCTTTTTTTTCTGATATTTCACAGAAAGTCATTTTGTGTACAATGCAGTCTCAGTTTGTTTTTGTAACGATTCTCTCTGTTTGGGGAGGGTGTGTGGGACTCAAGGTTTTTATGGTATTCAAGATGAAAATCTCAGAAGAGCATGCAGCAGGGGCATAAACCAGGTCTGAGGAAGTGATTGCTCATAAATGGGTGACCTCCTGCTTTTCACATCTCTATAAGACGTGACATTACTCTGGACTTTTGTATAAACACTCAGAGGGTACAAGTGAATTGAACATTTATCCATCAAGGACACTAAGATTGAATGTTTGCTCCTCAGATGAAAATGCTTTTGACCCACATCTTAAAGGCAGCATATGTGGCTCCTCAAAAAGCACCATATTCCCTTGACAGGAGACAGGCCAAAGGTGACAACATGGAGGCCACTCTGCCATTTTTTGTCTAGTGTATTTCTTTGTGAAACCGGATAAAGAAGATTGTGCATGTTCACATGTAGAGGCAGAGCCTTTGACTCCAGCAGAGTATGAAAGTTACACATCTCTGTGTATTCCCAGACGTGTGGGCCCCACCACTGACCTTTCTTTGCAGCTCCAGCTTTTAATCCAGCGTGTGGCTGGGGCTTGTCTCCACCTGAAGCTCAGAAAGCTGCTCACCACAGAGCCAGAGAAAAAATACAGGGCTGAGAGAGCACTGAAGGAATCTGTTTTAAAGGTGTCAGCACACTTTACCTTTGCATAATACATATGAGAGCTCAGAGATGATCCATTAGCAGGTTAGTGAAGACAGTGAACCAGCTCACAAACACTCAGCAGCCACCAGTAAAGTGTGCTTTTCACTCAGATAAGAGCTGGACACACCCTTGAGCTCCTCTTTTTAAAATTCAAATTTACTAAATATTTCTAGGGCTCTAACCTTACAAGAAGGCTCCAACGAGCTATAGAGTAAACACAGGATGGGAACAAGAAAAAAATGTGACGGCAGAAGATGAACAGAAAAGCAATCAGAAGAGAAGAAGCCAAGCTGCCACACCCTCTGCACTTCTCGACACTGATTTATAATTTTAATATCTCTAATTTCCACAGCAGCGCCCATTTTCCAAATGTCATTTTCCAATTTATGTCAAACCATGTGACCATTTTTCTTAATACAACTTATGACAAGCTCCGTGGCAAGGCGGATATGCAATTCAGATGGAGTGTTTTACAGCACAGCCGCAGACACAGTGTTTGTGTGTTTGTCTTTATCAGCGTCTGCTCACTCTTTTGGAGAGGGAACAGCTGGGAGCTTTAGACATGAGCAAAAACTATTTCACTACAAAATATGTGCCTTCAGGGAACACAATTATAATTCTGCCATGAATCTAATAATTACAGTTATCACAAGAATTATGATGATGGCAACAATAATGTATTAAAATATGCATTAACATTAAGTGCTTAAGATGAAATGTGAGCCAGCTTCACAGCCATTACTTGAATATTGAAGTTAATTAAAACACAACCTCCCTTTTTATGTAACACTCTGTCTTCTGGGAATAATAGGAGGTGAGCCCAGTAGAGGCACACACAGCACAAGTTAAGCACATGAACACTTTGCCTGTTTAAGGTAAAACTATGATTGAAATCATACCATTGTGAGGACATGGTCAAAACATCAGACAGGCACATTAACAAGGAAGAATAAATATACAAAAATATATCGTCTCATACTGTACAATCTGAGTCTTGTGATCTTTGACCGGCGAGGGAAACTTTGAAACAACAAAGCCAGACTCTGGTAACAAAGTCGGCCCAACATGTCCCCCATTCCTCTGCCCGCTCAAAGGGAAACCCTGATCGACTGTCTGCGAGTGGTGGTCTGCTGGCACATGTTCTGCCTCGCTCTCTACCACTGAAAAAGGGTAAAAATAACAGGAACAAGTTGTCGGAAATGAAATTCCAATTCATCCAGTCCCTTTATATACTGGTGCAAGAGCCTGTCGTTGAGAGGCAAGGATCAATAGTGTTTAGACAGCAGGGCAGATTTTCTAAGCGCTGGATCAATAGGAAGGAGAGAGGAAAAAATACCCAGGCTTTTCTTTGGCTGTTGTAGTAAATACGAACAAATCAGTGGCCTTAGGCTAAATGGATTGACCAGCTGTTTCCGAGTTCTGTGTTGTAAATAAAGATCCATTCCAAGGTGTGCAAGTGAGGCCGAAAGGCAAGAATGCCACTGTTCAGAGAGGCCCGTGTGGTCGTCTAGAGCCACACAGGTGCCATGAGAGGAGAGGGTATAAGTAATAAAGAGACTAAAGAGAGATAACTATCTTACAGAGTGATAATACCTATAAAATGTATAAACATAGTAGAATATTTCCACTGATATTAAATGATGATGTGGTACAAGTGATTTCAGACTTGTTTAGGCTCACTTCAAAACTCAAAATAGCACAAAAATGTCAATGGTTAACTTTGCTAGATTCCTAAAAAAAACATTTTAGTTTCAGTTCAAGCTAAACACACAAATGAAAGCCTTGAGTGTTACATGCTGCTCATTACATAAGACAGATATGAAGATAGTGAATCACTGTAATGAAAAGTAAACCGTCTAAAAGAGTCGCTTTGGAGGCATTATAGGGGCTTTCATATTAAATTTCCTACACAAAACATTCATACAAAAAACAAAGTATGTCAATCAAACTACATAACAACATAAATATGATACCTTTGTGCTAAGGCAATGGCAACAAATATCATTATGATTGTATGTATGATTCTGAGGGTGATTTATAATAGGCAGTTTGCATTAATACTGAAACTGTGGGTTCATAATTCTTTGCAAACAATGTGTATCATTGTTGCAGACAAATGAGTTATATTATTGCAGTCACATAACAGACATAAAAATGCATAAAAAGAAATGGCTTGTGTTGCACAACTCATTTAAAGGCAATTTCTCATTGTAATTGAGGCCCTGTGAGTATGTGTGTGTTGTGAGTGTGCTGCTCTCTGATTAAGGTGACCTTAGATTGTGCACTTACTGAAAATCAGCCTGAGCAGCAGAGGTTACAGCAGCAGTCATTGGCTTCCTGAACACATTACCTTAATGATCCCATTCCTCACGCCTCCATCTCAACACATTTAGAGATGCTGCTGTTACTTCTATTAAGACATTCAAATGTCTCCTTCAGCTATTTACCCACAGCTCCAGCACAAAATGCTAGCCTGTGTGTGTGCGTGTGTGTGTGTTGATAAACTTGCCAGTGAACAAATGTGATGTCATAGCCTGGTTAGAACTGGTTTATTAGCAGTTAGCCTATTAAGCAAATAAGAAAAATGCTGTGTCCATCAATGATTAACCACCATAAACCCTATCACATAGAAGTGGCATTCAAGAGGTTTAAAGTAAATAAACAACAACATCATGAACAGCAATCTTTTTCTATTAAAAAGAAATTGTGTTCACTGGTAAAAAAGCATTGCCTTTTACAGTGTTCTAAACTGGTCTGAATGGGTCATATTGTAGCACTAGTCTGAAGTGGAGACTGGACCAGAACAAGTGCGTTGTGGCTTGTACATGGGTTTCTCCTAAGTAAGACAAGGCTCTTCAATACTGAGGTGCCTGGGGCAATCCTCTAAGTGTTTTTACTCTAAAAACGCTGGTGCCTCCAGGGGCAGATGAGTGCTATTCTAGTGTGTTTATGTATGAGCTGACAAAATAAAGCAACCGCCCATCTTCCTTATCTTATCAGACCAGATATTTCTGATAAGATAAGCAAATCAATTTCAATGGCATTTCCCAATAATATTACCCAGAGCATAGTGAGAACCTATGGACTTATTGTTTTCATTTTAAAAGAAACAGTGCATTTTTTAACACTGCATTAGTACACAACTTGAGATGCCAGATCTCCTGAAATTCTCAATACATTTTTAGCACCACAGCTGAAATAAAATGTACCATAAACCTCTTGCTCTGTTTGACAGTGGAAGCATCACAGATAGTGATTCATGTGTCTGAAGAGTTTGACTAACTGAGAGCCGATGGCCAGGCATCACGGTCATTTAAAAGCTCAGGCCCACTTAGCACATCTCGGCTGGTCCTGATGCCACTGACCTTGGTAATGAGCAGCTGCTGGTACAGCAGTCATTACGCCTGCTATCTCCTCCTTCAGGAGCTGTCCTTTATTTCCATAAAACCTTTTATCCACTTTCTCAGTGCTGCCATACAACCCTATGTGAGCCCACAGCCATTAATGACTCCAGCAGCACAGCGTTGTGTCGTTACGTGGCTTGTCTCATCAATACAGCTAAAAACAGAACATTCTCTGGAAGTAGATGTAATGTTTTGGTTGTGTCACTGTAATGTAGGTCTAATTAAGCCAGGTTGTACAAAAAGGGGGTGTAAGAGCAGAGAGGAGATGAGAGGGTGACCCAATTAAAACCAAATGAAAACTCGAGAATAGAGAGGGGCTTATCAGTAAAACCTACCTTCATCAGTTCATAAAACATCCTGTTGCTACATTAATATTCAGGATTAATGAACTTCAATTTCTTCCATTCCCTGCTCTTGGCTGTCAGATTTCACGTTCGTAAATATTGTCTTATTATGATCATCATGGGTTTCTTCCTAAATATGCATAAAGATTCAGCGCCAATTACGAGGATGACAGGTGAAATGGGACTAAGCCAGTGAGAATGTTAAGGGTTGCCATGGTAATTTACTCTTTTATATGTATGGGCATGTGACCTGTTACTTTTACTTGAGTAATTTTTTCGCGCAATATATTGATAGAAAATTGCATAATAATAGCTCAATTTACTTCCTGTTCAAAACTGCAGAACAGATTCTTTGCTGCAGGACTAATCATATCGGCATTTCACTGTAGCAAGCAGTGGATTTTCATTTAGTGTTTTTATTTTTGAAAAACGGCCATGTGATAGTTTTGAACTCACTAATTTTTTAAAAATTCATGAATCAATCAAACTCTATTTCAAGTAAATTGATGATGAAAAACCATTATAAAAACCCTAGCCTTTACAAGTACATAATATTTTGTTTCAACCAACCCAGTTTGGTGTCAGCACCCCAAAAATCTCTTTTTGGAGAATCAGAGTAATAAGATGAAGAGGTCATACACACGAGGTGACATGGTTCTGAAATGTATGTATGGAGTGAATGAATAATGCACTATAAAATGCTTCAGGTGTCTTAAAAGGCACTATATAAATCCAATGCATTATCAAATTTTCAACAAACTGTACTAACATGAAGATGATAATGACATGTGGTTGGGCTTGGCATTTTTCTATTTTAAAACATTAAACATTTTATCTCCAAAAGAAAAAAAAGTGACAATTTAATGGACCTTCCACATATTGTTGCTTTCTGTCAATGAGTGAATGAATTAGGCTCATGGACTCAATCCAAAGATAATGAAATGGAGTTTACATATAGATTTGCACATTACCTCTAAACAGAACACTTGCTTTTGGAGAAAATATTAAACATCCCAGATTTTAGGCCCCCTAGCCAAAAACGAATGAATGTTATTCATAAGGGTATAAAGGTATCAGTCCTGAGACAAAAGTATTTATATTCAAGAGAGCGAAAATTAAATAGCAATGAAATTAATTGGATTGAAAGTTCATTATGAAAACTTACAAATATATACATATCCTCTGAATGTGCCTGTTCACAAATCAGAACAAATGAGTTCAAACTGTGACAGCTGACGCTAGACTGATACAACCTAATGCCAGGTACTTGTCTCATTCAGGGGCAAAGCCTACTAGAAAATCAGACAGAATTATGGCTGCTTCTTAATAAAGCACAATAGAGAAGTTTTGCAACAGTCTCATACTATGTGACAGCTGTGGAAATGACATCAATATCCTCTACAACTAATTAAAAGTGATTCTGGAGTAAAAGGCAACAAACATTAATGTAGATGTGCTGCTGATAATGATGGTAGAGTGAAGCGTGCAGACCAAATTTAAACAAATAAATAAATAAACTCAAACAAATGGGCAGAATTATCCCACCAGAGCAATTATGGATCTAATCAGAGGTTTCTGCATGAAGGTACAGCCCTCCTATCTCAGTCCCATTTGCATCATAACACAGTGTGCAATATTAATTTCCGAGTTTACTGCTTATTGGAAGTGCGAAGTATGAAAAGCCATTAAGGTCCCAAATAGGAAAGCAATTTGCTGTCACATGGATTCAGCTCTATTAAAAAGAAAAATCTTGTTAACCATTTGGAATTAGAGTCATTTGGCAAAAGGCATTCTGGCGCACTCCAGTAAAATAAGTAATTATGCTTCGCTTCCTTCTATCCCTCTCTTTCTTTCATTTGCACAGGCGTGGAGGGGAGTGGTGCATAGGGAGAGCGGCTGGATGCAAAGGTAATTAAAGTTGTTGGCTATCTGTTTGGTTAATGTAGGAATCAGGCCAACTGAGAGCCTCGGAGGCGAGGCAAAATGAGAAAAACATCCATTTTTCTGTCTCTGTCTCCCAACCCCCAGGCCAACTCTCATCTGGTCCATACATCACCTATTCCTCTCCTGCAATCCACAATTCAAACGGGGGCCTCTCTATATAGGAAAACTTGTACTGACTATTCCTCTGAGCTTTTCTAAGTTTCATTTATGTTCCAAGTGAGTGAAATCTCATTAGCACGTCTATATTCAGAGGACTACACTGTTTAAATTAAACTTCTGCAGACCTCGATGATGTGCCTGATTACATACCAAGTATCTTTTTATGTATTTCTCTACATAAAAATTCACTTGTTGCATTTTCACATTACAACACATTTTAATATATCAGACTGAATAGTGCAATAATATAAGACAGGGTTTACATTACATTGAAATGGGTGATATCTATGTGTGCACCCGCTGCAATAATGCCACTCCATTTGGTAGGAGGGAGAGGAGTGCACGCCAGCACAGCCTTAAATACTGTATATAGACGCAGTTGCCAGAAAGCAAATCAGGAAAATAGATGGATAATGACACCCACACTAAAGGCCAGTGATCAAAACAAGATGTCCATATGAGCAACATGCAAGTGAGCCATGATGCAAAGAATAGCACAACTTTCTGCAGGTTTAATGCTAATGTATCTACCTTTCTTGCCACCCACTACCACCCACTACCCACTATCTATGTGAACTGTAATGACCTCTATTTAGCTGTGCTTTGGAGCCATGACCTCTTAACTGTCATTATGAGTGTAAAATGTGTAACCAATCCAATGGCAGCTAAGTAACACTGGCTTCACCACAGGTACAGAGGTCAAAACGTGAGGGAAAAGGATTTACAAGGTGGCATATATGGCCTCGGAGGTGTTTTATGGTTGGACTTGCAGGGCCTATTTAGGAAGCGCTGCATGCTTTGTCCTGACCACAGGTATTGATCGCCGACAATGGCTGTGGTGAGCCGAACTAGTTAAAACCCTGCGTGTGCCCTCACAGGGAGATGAAAATGAGGCCTGTGTGTCTAATGATGTGTGTATGAGCAGCCAGAGGAGGCCACAGAGACAGAGAGGAGGAGAAATTAAATCATTCCTTTGCTCTTTCAGGAGAGGCACTGCAAGCCGGCCATGCTTGGGTGCTTAATGTGGGATCTGTTTTTGAGAGGAAAATTAAAAAGAGGGAGAGGAAAGAATGAGTAAGAGAGAGAGAGAGCGAGAGAGAGAGAGACAGAGAGAGAGAGAGACAGAGAGAGAGGGGGAAAGAGAGATAAATGGCTGGACATGGAGGCGGTAAATGAGAGCATCCTAATGCAGGGAGCTGTGTGTGTGGATGTCCCTAATGGGCCTGCGCTGATGTGAGCTGTCTGGTAACTGACCACCACTGTTATATTGAGCCTACCCCACACAGGCCTTCCAAGCACAGAGACAACAGCGCATCATGCTAATTGGCATAAAACGATGGTGCATAACAAGTACAGAGGAGAGATTGGTCTAATTTGAGAGAGGGTGAAACGATGGATGAAATGCTTCTAATCATATAAGGCCTTTTCTTGTCTGAGATGGTGGCTTTTCTGCTTTGCTCACATAGGGACAAAAGTAGGAGCCCTGGCAGAGCACACAGGCCTCAGGAAGAAGCACATAGTCCTAAAAAGCCTTACACAATTTAGTTAGCAAACAGTCAGACTGAATATGTAATGGCTAAGCCACATTTTGTGTTAACAAGGAAGAACAAAAATGCTCTGCTCTTCTGAGAATACAAGTTGTATTTATGGGTTGAATTTGTGAAAAGTCTGTGAGATGTGTGAATTGGACAATCATGCAGTGTCAAAATCACTGGAGAAATGGGCGTCGTTCTCAAATTGAGTGACATAGTCTGCATCCGCTGAATGAAGCCGTTTACGCCGCGGCAGGATGGGTGTGAATATGCCAATCACTGAACAATTGACATTGCATTTGGCACTGTATTGTATTATTTTCATTAGAAAATTCATGAAGATGTGAATATCTGGTTCTATGTAAAGACTGAGCTGTTTTACTTAACAAGGTCTTCAACACAACACCAAGCTTTCAACCAAGTTGGTTAGCACTGGTTCATTTTACTTCCCCAGCCTTATTAGCGTAGCCTTTGCAATCATTAAGACATTCAGCGTGAAATTAATTGAAAGACAGATTAAAAATAAATTAAGAAAAATGTGATGCAGAATGCCTATGTGCACTTCATAAATCACTGGGGCAAAGCCAGGAACTGGCTCTCCATAATTAACTGCAGACTATTTATTTTATCCTGACGGTATAAATTAGAATTCAGACACAGAGATTATATTAGAGCCGTCTGCCATGCGGAACTGCTGAGTGGTGTGAAGAATATTTTAGGGTACGAAAGTGAAAAGAATAAGAGGCAAAAGATAAAAAATAAACAAAGTGGAAAAATAATGATACCTATGGCCAATGTGGAGGTAGCAGCACTGAACGCAACAAAAGGAAAGTATATAAACAATCTATATAATAAAACAAGTTGTTCATTTTGTTATACGTTATACACATACTTCTGATTTAATTAAATGATTAACTACATCAGACACAAAAGTTAAGGAATTTAGTGTCCAGTTCAATAAGATTGAGTTGAGTTCTAATCTATGTGAGAGCTGAAATGAGGAGTGTAGAGAAGGTGTTTCACGTGGACTTAAAAAACATGGAGGAGCACTTTCTATATTATTACCTAATGTCACCAAGCCTGAGCCTTGAAGAGGTACACAGATTACATATGCAGGACTAATAAAAATGTGCAGATAAAAAGATAACTTCACTTTGAATATTAACGAAGAACAGCAAAACATGACAAGATTTATTTAGCATAACATATTCATACATTCAATAATGGTTGTCAAAATAAGCTTCAAGACGACTGAGCAGAGCCAAGGAACCAATCATAGGTGTAGATGATAATGCAACTGCCTATGGTTTAATGCTGAGGTACCCAACTTTTTTTGTAAATGAGTTTATTTGGTGTTTTGCTGCTGAGAGGTGGCACTGAGTTAAATGCAATAAAGCCTTCAAATATAGAAATACAATTTTAAAATACATAAGCATAAATTCCGTCAGAATAGTGACTGTATCCTTATGTGACCACTTCAAATGCAAATGCAGTCCCAGTCTCTTGCACAGTCAGCTGCAGACCCCCACAGTCATACATGTGCTCCTCTCTCTCCCCTGGAGTCTCTAGTCACTACATACCTCTCAGTGCTATCATCAGAGCCACACAGTGCCTCCCTGTGGGCACCCGGCCCAGACTGGCACAGAGCCAGACCTGCTCTGCTACTGAGGACTGGCAAAGGCTGCCTGTCTCTCCACACTCCTCATTCCCCTCACATCTTTTCAACAGAACGCCTCTGGCCTTCTGCTCCATTCTGCCCCGCACTCTGAAAATATGCTGCCATTACCACAAAGAAATGATCTTTCACACATCTGAATGCCTGCTTCTTATGTAATAATACAAAAACAAAATGGTTCAGGTAATTTGTACATTAAAAGCATCTCTGTTGCCAAGAGATGTTTTTAATGTGACTGTTTGTTGATATCTTGTTTTCAATTTTCAGTTACAATTTCCTTTTTCTGAAATTCTGATCATTTCAAATGTTGAAAAAATATTGATATTTTGTAAAGACATCACGCTGGGGGTGTTCTACATGTATCTCTATGATGGAATGTTCAGCAGTTACCATGGAGACATAAAGCACACATTGACAAAAAATTGACAAAACTGTTTCAAAATAGTCTGAAAACTCAAGAAAAAGATTTAAACAGCACATTGTGATCAATATGAGCATTCATGGTCCTGTTTAGGAGCTTGATTTTCAGCAAAAAAGGTGCAAGTGAGTAACTGAAAAACTGTTGGCTAATGTTAGCTAGCTTGTGACTGTAATTTTATGTGTGAGAGACTTATTTAAGAGCATGAATCATCTTTCATGTTATAGTTACAACAAAATCAGCTATTTCTGGTTAGATTGTGTTAAAATATAGCTCAGATTAAAGTCTAACACAGCTTCATACAGAGCAGTGCCTACAGATAGCATCACATCCCCAGGGAATGTTGATGATATCAGCTGCAAAGTCAATCAATATAAATAAGGGAGACATTGTAACTGTGAATTAGGCGTTTTTTAAATGTTTCTTAATGTCAATATCAAAATGGAGCCTTGCATAATATGCAGGTTCTAAAGCAGCAGACAATCCATTGAAGTATTTCACTGGGTTACCCTCCTACGATTAGATTAAAAAAGATTTACATATTGTACTTTGTTGCATTACCACATTACATTACACTGTTACAAAGGTTAGAAATATGCTGCAATATGTAATCAGATATTTAAAAAAACATGCCATGAATAGGACATTATCCACTATGCAATTAAATTGCATGCCAATTTTGTTATTGTGCATCAAACCATGAACAGTACAAATCATAGATGTTTGTGAGATCAACATCACTGGGCAGGTTTTTTACAGTCATAGCACGAAACACAACCAGCCCTGCCTCAGATGTATAATTTGGTTTCCCTGGTGAGTAAAAAGCCTTGGAGGCGAGTGCATACGCAGCAGTCATGTTTGTTAAGATACATGGCTGAAGCCTGCATTTTCTCAGCCACTGGGAAAAAAACACTAAATCACCAGCAAAGAAAATAAATATATACTTATTATGTTGTGCACACTGCATATATTCACTTCCTTAACATATTGCACAGGCACAGAGCAAATGTGCAGAGCTGCACATGGGCAAAAACATGCCATGAAAAATGACAGGAGGGAGGGGTAGCTGCGGACCTGAATAGAATGGTACGGTGGAGCAGAGGAGAAATAATCATACCTAGTGGAGGGGGAGAGAGAGGGAGGAGCGAGAGGGAGATGAGTCTGTGCCCTGTAGCAGGGAAATGATGCTCCAGCGCTCTGCTGCTGGCTGCCTCATTCCCCAATAACTGCACAAAGCTGCCTTCAGCGCAGGAAAAAGCAGGCAGCGCCTCTCAATGCATTCCCTTTTTGTAGGGCAGAGCCACAGGAGACACACAATGTTGTTTTTTGGTCTTTATGTTCCATGGAAATGTAAGAATCTAGTAACTTGTCACTCAAAGAAAACACAGAAAACATAGGATATTATCAGGTGAATATTAACAATCATTCTAATATTCTATTTCAAAGGTTGCCTTTTTTAAGACTGCTCTCAGGTGCAGTTACATCTGAGGCCTTCAGGTGTCCCTCTTTCACTTTGCATGGCTGCAGCTTGCTCTCTCTCTTTCAGTGGGCTCCTCTTGCTCCTGAACTCCCATCTACACATAATATATACACCATCATTTGAAAATGGCAGCTTTTTGAAAATTCACCTTGATTATCAGACATTAAAAGTGACTTCTCTAGAGCTGAGTGTCTGGCTAGGGGGATGGCTGCAGACAGCAGAACAATGCAGCATGCTTGGTATTAATGCTGGGCTAGGGTGTGTATGGAGGGGAGAGGAGCCAGCCCTTTGTTCTCCCCTACAGCCAATTATATTTTACGTGTGCCTCTTTTCACAACAACAAGAGAGAATTTAATTTTAATGCACCCTGAAAAACTAGGAAAAAAAATACTGTATTCTTAAACTGATGGATCCTTCGCCAATGGTTAAGTATATACACACATATTTCTAAGAGGCATAGATTGATGACAGGGGAAACAAAAATGACATCAATGCAGACACACACAGCCGCATGAACTGCTTTATGCAAAATGCTACAACACATACCATTTCGCTAACAATCCCATGCCAAAACAGGAGCACATCCAGCCTCTCACATATGAAAGAAATGCCAAAATAAAAAGAATGACACCAAAATCCTGTTAATGTTATTTCATTATATTGCAATATGAGACCACGTGGGGTGCAAATTAACATGCAAACCCAGAACGGGGTGATAGGAAAGCACACTTTAAAAATAGCAGCAATTCTTGATCAAATGGTATAAAAAATAAAAGCCAGGATTGCTGTTGGTAGGTATGTGGCCAAATATTTTTCTAATTGGAAGGGCACTTTATCTTGCTGTCAGGGAAGCCGTAAAAAGCAGTGCTGTTCCCAGAAGGAGAGGAGCACAGCATGCTGGCCTTTTATTAGTGCTAGAGCTCTGATATATGCCTCTGCTCTAGGCTTTCATCAAGAACCTGCACACATAAACACACACATACAGAGAAATGATACAAACTCGCCATTCTGAAAGGCCACCGCAACCACTGTTTAACATTCCCTAGGCTTCCTTCTGTAAGAGCAATAAGCATATGGTCCAAGGAAAATTACTACCACAAGTTTAAGCAACAACTGGTGATGCAAAAGCTGAATACTGGTGGTTTGTGGAGATAATGTATCATTTGGAATAATAAAAGATGCCCATAAACAAATACAAGTAAAGAGCAAATAACATCCTCTGAGCTTGCAGCCAGAGTAAAACGATAATCACTAGAGAATAGACAAAACACACAAGCAAGCACAGTGGCACTATTTCTGTGTGAGGCTGATTTCTGCACAGCCACACTAAAAATGATTTATTCAGTCAGACACACGGACAGTGCGACAAAAAGACATGCGCATGTGCATACACACAGTGCACACAGCACACAAGCTAAATTCAATTTGAGTCCATGGGCAGCCTGCTAAACTGCCTGCATGCGGGACCTTCCCTGCGACACAGCAAAAAGCAATTCTCCAGAGACGGCGAAATTAAAGGGCAGAATCCAGCCAGTTTATGGTTCTCACTCTATACTCCCTCAATCAAATGTTTTATTAGCAATCATTTGTCCCTAAAATTCATGTGCTTAGTGGAGAGCTCTCAGACAATGGGTAGCCCTAGAAAGCTTGGAACCTTTATTTATTTATTTGTTAACAAAACATGAATTAATTAATTAATCACAGCACCACATTTTAAAATATAGAAATGTGTAACCTAGTGTAAGTACTTGTTTAAAATAAAAAAAAAATTATTAGGTCCAGCAGTTAGTTAAACAGTTTTAATAAGTTTATTATGAGAGTACTGTTGGTTTTCCTATAGGTGGGCTGTTTTTCATGTAATTAAGTAAAATCTGTTTCGCCTCAGTAGCCTTCAGGTATATTGTAAAAGCAACTCTTAGGGTGAAAATGAGCTCGATGTCTGCTTTCTGCATATAATTATAGAGAGTTTTATTCTCTGCAAAACAGCAAGTGTGTCATTGGCACATTATTGTTTGTTAGCTTTAAAGTGACAGTAAACACTGCTCTGGCCCTTGAAAGCTGTGAAAAGGGCTTATAAACCCGTCACAGAGAAGTGACCAATAGATTTAGACCACTGCGAACTGTTTAAAATGAACTCGTACTGGTTTTCACATTTTTAAGGCAATAAAATCAGGTACAGCACTCTTAAGTGGAACGCCTGTGCCTCTTCTGAGGGTCCACACTTCACTATGATTGGTTAAATCCACCTGTAAGTCACTTGAAGCTTGACAGAGGCTGACCAATAGGAGGAGTGGGTATAAAAGTGCCTGTTACTACATTTGCATGTACAGGGAACGTCAAGTGCGCTAAAAAAACAATTCAAATCGTTTTTGCCTCAAAACCAGTCAGACCACTCTTGTCTCAGTTTACATGTAAGTTAAAGAACTGAATAGGTGTGAACAGGGGCCTATGAGACATTCATATGCATCTAGTAATTTAGCATTAGCGCTAAAACTTTGCAGTTTCTAATAATGGCAATAATTAGGGCTGTGCTAAAAATTGAAAGATCGATAGATTGCGATCTAAACATTGGTTAATCTTGATGATAAACAAGCACATTTTAATTGACAGGTCTACAGCCAATTATGTGGCCGTATTAGTGTGTGGTGCTAAAGAAAAGTCAAGCTCTTTTGTTCATGTGAAAGCTCTGAGTCAGGGCCACAGTCTCTTTATGTCCCCTATGTTTTACAAGTTTTGTCTTAAATCTACACAATTTGCCTAAAAGTCCAGTCCCTCCCTCTGTCTGTGTGTGTGTGGTGTATCTGCCCCCATTTCCCCTCCCTCTCTGATCCAGCGGCAGCTCCTCACCTTTTCTCCTCCCTTTCTCTCCTCTGGTGCTTCTTATCCTTATAATCCAAGTTACGCAGCGTAAACAACTATTTTCTCACCATTTGTGAGTGAAACTTGAGACCACATTTAGCTCATGGACATCACACGCGTTTCTGTAGATAGAGGTAGTGAGCTTAATATATTGTACAAACTTTAAATGTGGATTTCTCTGGAATTATTGGTCCTATCAACACAAAATAAAAACTGCAGTGAGTCTGCTCTTTATCGCGGGCTATGTTTTTAATAAGATGGAAGAAGATCGAAAATCGAGATAGATCAAAATGGGGGGAAAAAATTGTGATTCTTGTTTTTCCCATATTGCCCAGCTCTAACTATAATACAAATAATCACACTTTTGGCTCATCTACGTTGAGCATTTGATTTTCAGACATGCTACGAACTACGTTACTCACAAGTTATTTGCTCTCTGCAGCATAAATAAACACACTGAAGCTCCGGTAATTTTCACTTTCAAGTAGGAGATCAAAACAAAATAGCATGTGCTTATTGGAGAGGCCATAGTTTGTCAAGCACATGTCCTGGCTGTTTTTTACCCTGTGCAGTTGAACGCCTTTCCTAGTCTGCACGTAATTTCAATTGCGCTGTTGCATGCAGTGGTCATTTGAGTACATATCAGCTTCTCCAGATGTGTTCTTGGGATTTCTGACATTTGAACTATGAACTACGACACCTCAATCATAGTTCTCGGGTTTACATGCATTTTGAAAAAAAATATTTAAATTGGACTAGACCAGTTATCCAATTTCCATTAAATTTGCATTAAACAGAGAAGCATTGGATAACTAAATGGATATTACACCAAAATAGCATATTGTCACAGGAAATAGATCATGATTGAGTTTTCAACATCTTATCGCCCAGCCCTATGTTGTACTGCAGTTATATGTTATACAACATAAAGGACCAAACCTAGAGTAAAGATCTTGTGCAGGTCTGTTTCAGGGAGAGGACATTAACAATTAAACAGAAACATCAAATGTATTCTACTATTACTACATAGTTTAAAAACACATTTTCTATCAGACATTTCTTTTGTTTTGGCATCTATAGTCTTATAGTCAAATAGTCAAATAAGATGTAAAACACTTGGAAGCGTGTGCACATTTAAATTTACATTTACATCCATTCTGACCTTGTGGACCTCTCCATCCACAATGTGGTGCCCTTCTTCCCTTCAATCTTCCACCATCCTCCATGTTCATCTTCCCTCTGGCATCAGAAGGTAGTAATCTGTTCCTGAGCCAGCGCCGCTGGGATTAGGCAGTGACTGGAGATAGGATATATGCGTCATTAAAACAGACAGAACAACACTGCAGAGGGAGAGAGACAAAGTCAACAAAGGTGACACACAAACAAGGCACACAAATGTTACCGAAACCCAGGCAAGCCTGCATAAAGCATGCATAAATGAAATGCAGTTATACATACAATCATGTGTTATGTATTAATGCCATTCCACAGTGCCCCGCTTCTGAGACCACTACCAGAACACAAAGTCTGCTCCAATATGTTTCACTCTCCATATAACCATTTAGTTCTGTTTAAGTGTCAGAGTGAGATGTCTATGCTTTGGAGATTAAAGCAGCATTAGCATTAAATAAACAGACCTGAGGAGAAGGGTCTGTCCTGTCCCTGCATTCTGAAAGTAAATCATTTCCAGAAAGTGCTTGACCCACAACCCATTGGCGCACAAAAAATGCATAACCATGATGACAATGTAGGCACATTTGGATCACACATCAGTGGCACAATGGTTAGGGCACTGGTCAGAAGTTTGAACCATACTCTTCTTCACCCTTCACCTACTTCACCCACTTAGCCTGTGTATGAATGTGGTGTGTGAGTGGTAGGATGGGTTTGAGAGGGCTGATGACGCTGCCTTGCTTTCATCATCAGTGCAATACTGTATTATAATGTGTGCAATACTGTATTATACTGCTGTCCATATGCTGCACTGTGCATAACCATAGTCATAGCCACTTATTGTACATAATAGTTATGTAGTCAGTGCTGTATTTTATGTTTATCTTAATTATTTGATCTTAATTCATTATCTTAAATGTATCCAAAGTTTATTTTCATGTTCTAATTGAACGGTTAGATTGAAGCCTATTTATTGTTGTTCATCCTGATCTTGATTTTTGACTTTTTTTTTCTTCTGCTGTTCTTGTACGTTGCATTACAACACTGATTTTCCCCATAACGGGACAAATAAAGGCTCTCCTATCAGTCTACCCCAGGGCAGTTGTGGCTACAGCAGTTCCTTACCATGTCTAAATGTGAATGAATAATGCACAAAATTGTAAAACAACTTGGAAATGCACTCTATGCATTATTATTATACTATTATTAATAATATTATCATTATCCACTCACTTGGCAAGCAGTAGTCAGAGGCAGAGTACTCTCCTTGGCTTAGCAACAGGTGATATGAGCAGCAGTTACAAAGTAAACAACACACAGCACAGTGATTGAGGAGATGGAATGATACGCTAATTGGCTGGTAAATTAGATTGTGGTCAATTGCATTTTCTTATACTAAACAAAACACAATAACTGACTATATATAAATTTACACATCTTATCTAATACTGCATCTGCTGTCAATTTCCTTACATTACAAGTCAAGGTAATGCCCGATTGAAAAATGAAGGATTGTGGTCTTGGTATACATGATCTGAGGCCTACTGAAATAAGCTAGGCCTAGCAGAAAGCACTGTACCTGACACAGATGCATCCAGCCCTCTGGCTCATGGTCTAAATCTCTGGTTTGGCTGAATGGTGGTCTTCCTCGAGAGATCCAGCTAGCTCTCCTCCATTTCAGGTTGCGAATGAGAGATCTTTCTGCTGGATGTCCAGCTATTGAACCACAAAAGAAGGCAGGGCAGCGAGAGGAGGAGAAAAATCAATCCAGCACACAGAGCCTATCCTCTGTGCGTAGCCAACCTGCTTCTGTGGTTGGGT
>KN485379.1:4139-42397 GCA_000787095.1 Periophthalmodon schlosseri | reverse complement strand
AGAGAGAAGGAGAGAGAGGGGAACAAAGGAGGAAGAGAGAGAGGAGAAGAGAAGAAAGGAAGAGTGAGAGGGAGAGAAAAGAGAGAGAAGCAAGAAAAGAGAATAGGGGGAGACAGAGAGGAGAGAAAGGAGGAGAAGGGGAGGGAGGAGAAGAGAGAGGAAAAGAAAGAGAGAGAGGAGAAGAGAGGAGGAGGAGAGGGGGAGGGAGAGAAGAGAGGAGGAGAGGGAGAGAGAAGGAGAGAGAGGGGAACAAAAGAGGAAGAGAGAGAGGAGAAGGGAAGAAAGGAGGAGGAGAGAGGGAGGGAGAGAAAAGAGAGAGAAGCAAGAAAAGAGGAGGGGGAGAGAGAGAGGACAGAAAGGAGGAGAAGGGGAGGGAGGGAGAAGGAGAGAGAAGAGGAGAAGAGGGGGAGGAAGGAGAAAAGAGGAGGAGGAAAGGGGGAGAGAGGAGAAGAGAGAGGAAAAGAAAGACAGAGAAGAAGAGAGGAGGAGGAGAGTGGGGAGGAGAAGGAGAGAGAGAGGATGAAGAGAGGAGAGAAAAGAGGAGAAGGGGAGGGAGGGAGAAGGAGAAAGAGAAGAGGAAGAGAGGGGGAGGAAGGAGAAGAGAGGAGAAGGGAGGAGGAGGAGAGAGGGAGGGATGAGAAGAGAATGAGAGGAGAAAGCAGTATGGGGGGAAAGAAGTATGTAGAAAAAAGAAAGTGAGAAGATTGAAAAGGAGGAGGCAGAGATAAAGGAGGGGGAGAGAGAATAAAAGGAGAGATATTTGGTGAGAATGAGAGACTGAGCACGAGAGAGAGAAATAGTGAGCAAGCGAGAGAGGAAGAGAGAAAGAGATCGAGAGAAACAGAGAGAGCGAGAGAGAAAGAGAGTGAGTAAGAGAGAGTGAGCAAGAGAGAGAGATAGTATGCGAGAGAGAGAGAGAGAGAGAGAGAGAGAGAGAGAGAGAATAAAACAAAAAACTGTAAACTTAACCGTCCTCTTGTTGGGTCATACAAGTTGAAGGGGAATTTTCCATGTCTTCTCAGAAAGTGTAGAATTTGCATAAGATTTCCATAGATTTAGACAGCAGAGGTTATGTAATGTGTAACCCGCCTGGGGCCCGTCCTCACCTGCCCCTCTCACCCGCCTGGGGCCCGTCCTCACCTGCCCCTCTCACCTGCCTGGGGCACCCTAACCCTAACCCATACAGGTCCTGATGACACACACTTAACTGCCACTCTACACACTTATTTTGTTGTAACTGACAAAAACATAAGACTAGGATTTGAACCATATCAGCATGTTCCATTTGAACCGCCAACCTTCAGATCAGTGGACGAACACTCCAACTGAGCCACTGAGCTACTGTCGCCAAACTGTCAAAAAAAAAAGTTGAGAAACAGTTTTTAGTTACTCCAAAAAATAAAATAAAATAAAAATGAGTATTACAAAAAAGGGCATTTTATTTATTATTATTATTATTATTATTATTATTATTATTATTTATTAATTAATATTGGTAGATCATTTTGCAAGCTATAATGTAATAACTAATAGTAAAGAGACACAAGCAAAACATAAATAAAACATACATAAAATTTTTGGGCAGTTTTGTCCATTGTTGATTGTTACCTCTAGACGCTAGATATAATTCCAAATGTTGTGGACTTATTCAAATAGTTTCTTTTTTCAGACCAAAGTTTAGCTTGTTTTCATACCTGACCGTTGGATTACTCACTAGCGCTCTTCCTCAGAGTGGTCACCTGATGTTGCTGTGATGTGGGCCAGATCAGCTGATTTAAACAGGTTTTGGCGCTGTCATCCTGCCTCCACTCTGCAGTCCAACTTCTTCAGGAAAGTATCCCAAGTATCCAGACTCATTTTTGGTCTGTAAGAAACAAGAAAATGAAAGGTTCTGTCTTGATACGGTAAAGTGCAATTAAAAACAGTTTTCACATGTTTCTGGCTTGATTCTGACCTCACTCAGGCCCGCCCACTTTTGCCACTCTACTAAACCGTTGCCAGTCCAGCCAGAACCGCACGCTTTGACGAAGGTGACAAGTGGGTCTGGAACCATACCCTCATGTTTGTCCACTCATCCGAAAGTTGGCAGTTCGCTCTGGCTCTCGACATAAACATCATTGGTTGAGCGGTCAGATCCACAGACCCACAGGCTGGCGGTGTGATTCCAGCTCCCACAGATGAATGCTGTCGCTGTGTCCTTGGGCAAGACACTTAACCCACCTCGCCCCCAGTGTCTGTGTGATGTGTGTGTGAATGGGTGAGTGGTTCCTTGATGTAAAGTGCTTTGAGTGACTTGAAGGTGGAAAAGCGCTGTATAAAAATGTGACCATTTACCATGATCCGTTAGGGTCAAAACAAACATGGCAGCGTGCATCTAAAAAAGGAGAAAAAATACCACAGAGGACTGACAAACAGAGCTGTTTTCTGTAGAATCAACAATCGAAGCTCCAAACTCTTATTTATCTCAAGCTACATATTTATATCTTGTTCTGAATGATAAAAGAATTTTGGAGAAGAGATGTCTTCTGCATTTGAGAGACACGTGATAAAAATTAGCGACTATGGTTGGACCGTCCCAGCTTAGGTTCAGTAGTGGTCCTGTTCCAGACTCTTCTGATTCAGACTCTTCTGCTCTCTGGCCCGGTAAACTAAACCACGCTTTCTTTGTGGTGCCCCTTCCAGTGAAGCGGGAATCCCATTCATTTCAACGGAGAATTTGAGCAAATTTCACCGTCAAAATCTGATTTAAGGTCGGTTGATTTGCGCGAAATGTTCTACGTTCATGTGGCCAACAAGGCAACGCTGCACCGATTCTCTGGAGGCTTTAAAACAGCTCCGTAGTCCTGATAGTTCATGCCTGGTTAAAGTTCATTTAAACCGCTGCAGCATCTGTCAAAAATAGACTAACTGAAGACCTGATGTGACCTGCTCATTTACTTGTAACAATGTAATGTGCCATCCATTTCCGGGCATGGAACTGGATGTTGATGTTGTAAATGAAGCGGTAGTTTCCACATCTTTGGTGATAGGAGACGTGAACCTATAGTTTGCACAGTCATAGATATAGATGCATATACGTTGGCACACATCCTGTTCACGATACCAGTTCCTTCCAGGTCACCGCACAGGACATGACCTCCAGAGAGGGGCTCCGGTCCAGACACCAGACCCATTTACTATTTATGTGTGTGACGTGGGCTACGACTGCTGAGGGAGTGATGTGCTGCCTCGCAATCACTGTTATAAATACAATATTGAGTACCGAGAATCTGCCAAAAAGCTGAACAAGTTCAATCAGGGGGAATTATTGACACGTTTTTGTTTAGTCCCTTTGATTTTTTTTTTCTGAAATATTGGTTTCATCAAGACTAAGGCCCAGAAATAATGTCATACAGTCAGAGATGGGAAGAATACTGAGAATACTCAATATCAGCAGAACCTTATGGGTGAAGGCATTTAAATACATTTAAATCCCGCTCTCGACATAAACATCATTGGTTGAGTGGTCAGATCCACCGACCCACAGGTTGGCGGTGCAATTCCAGCTCCCACAGATGAGTACTGTCGTTGCGTCAATGTCTGCGTACACTGGTGTATGAATGTGTATGTGAATGGGTGAGTGGTTCCTTGATGTAAAGCGCTTTGAGAGACTTGAAGGTGGAAAAGCGCGATATAAAAAGTATAAATCCACATCGTATTAACTATACTGCTCTGTATAGGGGTTTCAAAGAGCTAAATAAACAACTTTAAAGGACAAAAAGAACATATTGGAAACAAAACAATGAAGAAACTGTCTAAAATGTAAGCCCAGTCTCAAAATTTGCATAATACGAATTAGCGTTAACTTTGCATAACAGTTTTGATACTCAAATTCTATCAACATTAGGTATCAGTACTCACTTCCCTTGTACAGAGAACAGTATCCATCCATCCATCGTTTTCTTCCATTTATCCGGGGCCGGGTCACGGGGGGAGAAGTCTAAGCAGGGATTCCCAGACTTCCCTCACCCCAGACACTTCCCCCAGCTCCTCCGGTGGGACCCCAAGGTGTTCCCAGGCCAGTCGAGAGGCATAGTCCCTCCAGCGTGTCTTGGGTCTTCCCCGGGGGGCCTCCTCCTCCACTATATTTAATAAAAATGCTCTGAATACATAAAGTAAGTGAGGAATAACTTTGGACCATTGCAAACTGTTTATTTAACTGTTTATTCCAGTGTGAATTTACAAGTCGGAACTGGAAAGCAGCATTAAATTCACATTGTTATAATAGTCTTTGATTTTACCCATTTCTGTTTTGATCCCAGGGTGTTTCCATTATACTTCCTACGCCTCCATATTCCTGCTCTTTATCACTTCCGCCTGCCTTTAGCCGCCCACGCTAGCTCTGCCGCTATCTCCCACTAACACTTTTATCGCGCTCATATCTCCTAGCGCCATTATTCCGAACTCACCTTGTTTGAACTAATATTTACGTCTGTTTACACTGTACAAACTTTTTTTTGTTTATGAAAGTGAAAAAACAAAACAAAAATCTGGACCGGACACGCTTGCATGCTCCAGACACCTCGCTAGCTCGCTAACAATCAGAGGGTCGCCACGCTACTTCCTGTTCCCCGCTTCCTGCTCCCACTTCCTGTTTGGCTTTTTATTGGCTGCGGAGTCATCACCGCGGCGACGCAGACAGGAAGTTGCCACACCACGCCACACGCCGGACAAATGGACAGGAAGTAGAAACATGCCGACGGCAGTGAGTGAATGAGCGGATATACTCTTTAAGGCTATTTTTGAAAACGTACTTAAACATAACGATGAGGAGATGGGCCTGGCCACGCTAAGACCAGTGAGTCAGAGGTTTAACTTTTGATAGTTTGTTTTGTTTAAAAATAACTTTCGCTTACAGACAAGCTAGTTCTACGCCCTTAAGTAAAGAGGGGAATTTTACAGTGAAAGTGCCATTATATCTAGGGATTTTTCAAAACTCTTTTAAATGTTATATCTTTTACACGTTTTGGCCATTTGACTCTCGAATCGAATAGTGGGTTAATTGTTTGTCCATTCAAAAAAAAATTGGTTAAAGTGGATATCGTTGTTATGTACTTGGGCAAGACACTTGCCAAGCACTCTAGTCACTCTCGCCTCTCTGCAAGAAGGCCCATGACTAGGTTTTTTTCTTTTACCTAAAAGATGCTATAAGATAATCCTCCAGTGAGGTACTCCCGTGGCTTAAAATCAGACCAGATACCTGGTTGCCAACTGTTTCTGATTGGTGTGCCCAACAGAACTGCATCATGGGTAATGAAATTTTAATAACTATATATTTCAACTTTGAGTCAGAACAAAAATGCAAATTTATATTAGTTTATGTCGAACAGTATTAAAAAAAATTAACAACTAAACCAAGGCAAAAACTCTAAAATTTTGTCTTCTAAATTTTAGATTGAACCAAGACAAAAACTCAAAAATTTTCCTTCAAAATTTTTGACTGAACCAAGATAAAAACTCAAACATTTTCCTTCAAAATTTTAGAATGAACCAAGATAAAAACTCAAAAATTTTCCTTCAAAATTTTAGACTGAACCAAGATAAAAACTCAAAAGTTTTCCTTCAAAATTTTAGACTGAACCAAGACAAAAACTCAAAATATTTGCATTTAAAATTTTGTCTAAACCAAGACAAAAGCTCAAACAATGTATCTCCTAAATTTTAGACTGAACCAAGACAAAAACTAAAAAAAAATTCTTCAAAATTTTAGACTGAACCAAGTCAAAAACTCAAAAACTCAAAAAAAAAAATCTTCAAAATTTTAGACTGAACCAAGACGAAAAAACAAAAAATTCTGTCTTGTAATTTTATTCTGAACCAAAACAAAAACTCAAAACCTTGTCTTCTAAATAGAGTCTACACCAAGATTTTAATCTTGGTGTGGACTCTCTTCTTCTTTTTCATCTTCATTTTAAAAAAAAACTTTAACAATTATTGTGATAAGAGACACTTCATCGATATATTGTCCAGCCCTGATCCCAAAGCATCACTTAGCATTAATTTGCACTAGAAATTAACTAGCATCATTCCCCACACACCAAACAACCTCATATAATCATAATACCCATAATTCCTCCTCCCCTTTTCTCTCTATAATACGAAAACAGTACCTCGGGGGATTCTTCTAACAACCCGCTCTATTGCATATTCATTTCCAGTGTTAATTCCCCAGTAGAATACATTACTCAGATTACTGTATTGGAGCGGACCGCTGACCTCGTTTCAGTAGCTCGTTAGCCGCTCGTTAGCTTATTATTATTATTATGGGATGGCCTGGCCCTTGTTAGCGTGATGATAGCATAAAGAGCTGCGCGTGCTAATGGCATATGCTCCAGAGAGGTCTGATTGTGGTGCTGGAGTCAATAGCAAATGAAAGGCATGTTTTATAGTTGTCATGGTGCTGTAGGTCCGGTGTTAGTGAGGGAGTCAGTGTTTTCTCCACGGAGGGAATGCATATATCGAGTGTATATAGAGGAAATGGAGTGAGAAGCTAAAGTATAAGCTTCTTTTTATTCTGCTAAATTATGGATAGTTAAACAAGATAATTTAGCTTGAAATTAAAACGTCGAAAGTCAAAATTGGGATGCAAACATAGACTGTATAAAGAAATGGACTAAGTGAGTGTGATGTCAATCGTAGTTTTCGGCTCAAGTCAAATGAAGCTCGTTGAGGCTAACGGTCGTCATGTACCATAGCAACCAAAGAGCCAAAGAGCCCAGGAAAGAAGTTATTAATGTTCATTCATTGATTTACAGACACAATAGCGAAATAAAAATACCAGGATCATGTAGAGCGGGTTGATACGAACATTTTAAGACCAAAATGATGAGGGTCACTGCAGCAGTTACAGAGAGAGGGGCCACAGTTTTTCAATAGAAAGTGAATTGGACCGGAAGCACGCCCATGCTCACTTCCTATTTGGACTGCGGCGGCTGGCAGGTTAGCTATGTCCATTTATATACAGTCTATGGTTGAAACTAAGACAAAAGTCAGTACTGATCCTGGACAGGACCAGGTTTACACCAGGACTAAAACAGGACCAAACCAAGTCTACATCTGTAATAAATGAATAAAGCTAAAACCTGCTCTTTAAGGGGATTGTATCTGATTTTTACCTTCTTAAAAACGTGAAAAACAGAACTAGTTCATTTTAAATGGTTTGCACAGTGGTCCAAAGGTATTCCTCACTTACCTTATGCTTTCCGAGCATTCAATTATTCCCCATGATGAGTTTATAAGTGCTTTTCACTACAGCTGAGCGGAGTGGTAACAATACTTATCATGCTAACAACACTTATCATACCAACACGCACTTCCTGGTTTGCGGAAAATGAAAACTGTTTATAATTAGATGAAGACAGCACATAGCGTCTCATTTTAACAGATGCTACTTAGACATAGGTAGAACATAGTATGTGCAAGGTTTCAGAATCAAACAGGGAACCTATTGCTGAAAATAAGGTAAAAATACCAATCACAAGTATGAGAAACATATTTAACCCAAATATGATAAACATCATTGTAGATTTTTATAATTTAGTTTATATGGTCAAAATGCGTGTTAACGGTGCATTACATAACTTTTCTGGTGTAGGGTCCACTATATTTTTGTCTCCATGGAGATGTTATTGCTTTGTCTGGAATGTACAACACTATGCATTAAAGCAAACTTGACTTTTTGGAGCTTTCTACCATGTTATAACGTTCCCTCATCAAAAGAAATGTCTCAGGTGGTTTTATGTCATTCATGCATATTTGAGTAACCTAGCGATCTCTCTCGGGCCCTATTCGGACCTTCCCTACGGTTAGCTGTGAGATTCTGTCCGATGCTCAGCCCATACGCCCACATCACTCATGCTCCAACACGACAGTTCTCCATAAATATACAAAAATATGATACAAACAATACACTACAACTTCACAAAGCAGATGCGATGTGCAGTAGTTTCATTATTGGGATGAACACCGATTGTGTTGTGATAGTGAATATAGCATTTTAAAACATTTAAAAGTTAACATGGTGATCTAAATATGTTATGTGTTAGCAGTTAATACCCCATAGAAAAAAAATACCCCCTCTATAAAGGTGCACTACATAACTTTTCCGGTGTAGGGTCCGCTGTCTTTGTGTCTCCCTGGAGATGTTATTGCTTTCCCTGGAATGTACAACAGTAAATATACCGGTGTTCTTATTGCTGAAACAAAGGAATACAATCTCCATGAAGACAAGCGCACCACCAGAAAAGTTACATAGTGCAGCTTTGGGTTGCATTCACACTTGTTCTTGTTCTAGTTTGAGCCAAGTTTAGTCCAGATGTAGATTTGGCTTGGTCCTGTTCTAGTCCTAGAACTGAATTTAGTCTCGGTTTCATCATTTTGATGTGGTCTATGTGTGAACGCACCCTTAAGCTACATTGTATAACCCATCGATATTTTAATTTCAAGCTAAAGTATCTGGAAACCAGTGAAAAAAACCACGCATGTATTATGCAAAATCATCTTTTTGGCGCTTTCTACCATGTTATAACCTTGTTTCCTCATAAAAAACATGTTTGAAGAGGTTTTACATGTCATCCTTGCATGTTTGAGTAATTTAGCGATCTCTCCCAGGCCCTATTCAAACCCTCGTGTTAGCAGTACGGTCCTAAGTCATCCATGCTCCCGCAGGACAATTCTCCATAAATATACAAAAACATGACACAAAACAATACACTACAACTTCACAAACCAGATGCGATGTGCAGTAGTTTCATTAGTGAGACGCATGCCGATTGTAATGTGATAGCGCTCTCAAGGGGGAGTGACTTTCAAAACGATTAAAGGTAACATGATGCTCTAAATATGTTATGTGTTAGCAATGAATACCCCATAGAACTGTAATACCCCCGTTCAACTGTCCATCTGGAAGCGGACACCCCCACGACACCCAAAAGGTTAAAACTGGTTCTTCCTTTTAGCGTGGTGGTGGGTATGGGAGGGGTTAATTCGGTGCTATTTTGTTGGTGGTCACGTCGAAGAGTTATATCGCCCAGAGGGACAAGCTTCTTTTTTCGGTGCACTCCGGAGGGACGCATCGGAAACACTGGTAGCACTTAAGCTAGGCCAAATAAACAATTAGCCTCAAATGATTTACAGGTGTGCGCACGGTGCCGCCCGGTCCCAGTTTTTAAAGGGGCGGTAAATGTTATGAGAAATGTTATGTAATGTCCTCAGCTGTTTGGAGGAGAGAAAACCACAGGACAGGGAGGAGGACTTTAAATATCTGCTACCAGCGCTGCATGGTTTTCCAATACGTTTGAACTCTTAATGTTCGGATACAAAGCTATAGACGAAGCTTTCTTTAAGTCGTGTTTTTGTGGTCGAGAGCTATTCGGGAGCACCGCCCTTCTCTGTAGTAAGCACTGTGTAAAAATAGCATTCACTGGTACCACACAAATACATGTACTTGGGATTTTTCTGACAAGTATTCTGATTGGGAATTAGTTTTTCATTTCAAACACATCCAGGAGCGCTATCGGTAGAGAAAAGACTGAAACATGAACTGTAAACTAATTTGATAATTCCATGCGTTCCAGAACATGTTTGTAGACGTGTAAAACTCCTTCAAAGACAGGATATTTTGTTGTTTACAGTAAACATTCTATAGTCTCTGTGCACAACGACGCACGGCTACCTCACTGTTAGCGTCTCTACTTCCTGTCCAGTTGTATCTCCATGAGGTTTTTGCAGAGTCACGCTAAAATGAATAAATATTTCAAGATAAGGCCCTGTCCACTGCCTTGTCGCACGAATAAAATGAATACTTCACCGGAGTCGACTGTAGCAAGTGGAAGAGTCTGAAGGTTGATGGTTTGGATCCCGCGCGCAATATAAAAAACAAAAATCCACTGACCCACAGGTTGGCGTGGGATTCCAGTCCCACAGATGAATGCTGTCGTTGTGTCCTTGTGCGAGACATTTAACCCACCTCGCCCCCTACTTCTGTGTTTAGAAAGAGGGATGTTTGTGTCTCAGTGCTAATGCTAACGCTAATGCTAATTTTGAGGCATAATAAATATTAAAACAACACCACAAACTGAAATATTCTACATATAAAAATTATTGGGTAGACTTTATTTTAATCCATTTGAATTTTAATAGGTTGTTCGTTTTATGTTTTCCAATTTTAATAAAAGTGACTGTTAGCTTTGACACACAGTGAGCTAGCTAGCGTGTTGCTGTACACAGAGCCTATTACCTAAATGCCGTCTTTGCAACTTGATAATGGCACCTACTCAAATTGCTATTTCAGTTAGTTTGCAATATATTATACAGTTCTAACCTAGCTAGAAGATTTTTTTTTTGGTTGGAGGGCAAAACACTTTTTGTTTAGGAGGCAAAAGTGGCTCAGTGGTTAGATGAATCGTCCACCACCAACCCGGAAGTCTATTTATGTTGTTTTTTTTCTACTGTTGCTCATGCACTTAAGTGTTGCAACTCTGAAATTTCCCGACTGTGGAACAAATTTACTCCAATCTCATCTTAAACAACGTATAAGTAATGTACAAAGTATAAATTTCAGTGTAGTTACCTCCTCCCTTCAGACAGATATAAGGCAGTGTCCTTTCAGAACCCCTGTCAGAAATGAAGAAGCCACTTGGATGAGCGACAAACATCTTCACTCTAAAAATGTTTGTCCAGTTGACAGAATTACATTTTCTTTCAATGGAACTTGCCTGGGTGACTGAGGGATTACGAACATACTGAGAAAAAACCTGCTCAGACACAGGGAGAACATGCAAACCTGAACTTTACAGCTCCTGTATTACACAAAACTGACTCTTGTGAGCTTTAAGCCATGTTATAATGCTGTTACTTCCTCAAAAACATACCTGGAGTTGTGTTTTGTTTCATCATACATGGTCTGAGTAACCCTTTATTATTAGTCTGTCTACTGTTTACCTTTAGTTCAGTAGAGATGGGCAATTTCAGAGTTGAAACCATCCAAATGATTCTAGTGAAGGTGTATGGAATTTTAAAACACAGTGAAGCACTTCTTGTGTTACCACATGACATCACAAGGTGGAACAGACTCTTTTCTGTTTTCTGAGAAAAGAACTCAGGCTAAATATGCAGGGTTTGTGTGTTAAACATGTGTGAATGAAAAAACACAACTCCAGGTATGTTTTTGAGGAAGAAAACAACATTATTACATAGATTAGAAAATAGCGTAATATAGGGCCTTCAACCTTATGAGACCTCACAAACTGGGGACCTATTGCTGCATAAGAGGCAAAAACGCTAACCACTCTGCCACCGTGCTACCATCTTCCCCAAATGTCTTATATAACCCCCTTTTCCCCTTCTCCTTTGTCTCTGCTCCGTCATAACTCAACCCGGTCCAGGCTCTCAACACTATCTCCCTCTATCCTCCGACCGCTTCAGCTGCCAACACCAATCAATGGGCTGCGTTTGTCTGCGAGCAGCTGTCTCCACCAATCAGGACGCACGTGTGGCATCTGCTTTTCAGGGGCAGAAAGGCACAGTGTGGCGGCCGGACAGACGAGCCCTCTCTGGGGGCATGTGTGCGGGGGTGAAGGGGGCATTTATCAAATCAGGAAACCAAAGCAACAATGGAGAGGGAATGGAGCGAAGTTTGGCCAGTGATAAAACTCAGTGTGTTTAGGAACAGCTGTGTGGTAAATCAGCACATATCTGGCCGAAATACAGTGAAGCATTATCAGACTTGGCAGAGGGCAGACGTTGTGCACTGGTCTTGCGTCCATGAGCAAGACGCATGGTAGGAATAGTGGTTAGGATTCCGGCTTCACGGCAATAAGGTTGTGTGTTCGGTTGAGGGAACAGTAGAGGCTTTCTATGGTGTGTTCTCTTTCTGTATGTTTTCTGTTTCCCCTACCACTGAAACGACAGAAACGTTTTCCCATTGGAGCCATTGTATTAACCTTGTACAGCAAGGTTAATACAATGCCCAGCAGCTCAACTGGTAGAGTGTTCGTCCATTGATCCAAAGGTTGGTGGTTCAAATCCTGTTCTCAACATAAAAAAACAAACAAAAAAAAACCCAAAAGAACATCATTGGTTGAGTGGTCAGATCCACTGTCCAACATGTTGGCGGTGCGATTCCAGCTCCCACAGATGAATGTTGTTGTTGTGTCCTTGGGCAAGACACTTAACCCACCTCACCCCAGTGTCTGCATACACTGGTGTATGATTGTGTGAGTGGTTTCTTGTTGTAAAGCGCTTTGAATGCCTTGAGGAGGAGTAGTGCTATATAAAAATGTAACCTTTTACCATGAAGTCTCGCGATTTTTGGGAGTTCACAAACTCATCAGTGCTGTTACACTGCAGAGTCTAAATGTCCCAACTGTTTTCAGTGAGAGCCGTCAAGGATTGAGAACTGATTGATTTTTATTATTTTAGTTTCTTACACATTCGTGCCCAGGACTATATGAGGGAATTTCCAGTTTCAATAAAAGTCTCCATTGTTCTTCTGTTATTCCTGTATTCTCATAGACTGTATAAAGAAGTGGACTAAGTGACTGTGACGTCACCCACAACATTCGACTCCAGTCAAATTAAGCCCATTGTGGCTAGCAGTTATAGGGGCAAATTTAGAGCCGAGTTCCAAATATGGAAATCTGATCGCGAGTATCATAGCAACCAAAGTGTCAATCCGGAGTGAGGCTGTTGAAGGTAACACCCGTTCCTGCCCACACAGCTGGGTTAGCATGAAGCAGGCATTTAGCAAAAGTAGAGGCTTTTGTGGTAGACGTGGAGTGTTCTCTTTCTATAAGCTTTCTGTTTCCCCTACCACTAAAATGATGGAAACGTTTTCCCATTGGGAGAATTGTCTTAACCTTGGACAGCAAGATGAATTCTCACGATATTTGTGTGTTCACAGATTCATCAATCCTGTCAGGCTCCAGTGTCTGAATGTCCCAATTGTTTTCAGTGAGAGCCGCCGAGGATTGAGAACTCATTGATTTTTATTATTATAGTGTCTTACACATTCATGCCCAGGACTGTATGAGGTTTCTGAATCTCAAAGGGAATTTCCAGTTTCAGTAAAAGTCTACATTGTTCTTGTGTTATTCCCATAGACTAAAGAGGGGTGACAGTTTTCCAATGTAAAGTGAATTGGAGCCAGAGCCAATGGAGCCGGAAGCGCGCCCATGCTCACGTCCTATTTGGAACGCAGCAGCTAGTGGGTTAGCTATGTCCATTTATATATACAGTCTATGGTAATTCAGTGGCTGTGTTTATAGAGGTAAATGCTTTAGAAGTAAGAATGGCAGCTGCAGGCAGCCAGAAGGTAGAGCTTTGTGTCCCAAGCTGCTTCTATGCAGAGTCAAGTTCGATAAAACAGAGGAACATCACTTTAAGGGGAATAATATCAATAAATAATGCTCAGAAATAACCCACCTCCACCAAATAAGTCAAGTGATCATGATTGATCATGATCATCTTTTTGGATTACTTGCCCTGCACAGTCGAGACTTCCCAAACCTGTCCTAAGCTAAATGTGCGCTATGTAATTTTTATGGTTGTCTCAGTGGTAATGTTATTGCTTTACCTGAAATGTTCCACAGCATGGCATTAAACTCACCTCAGTGGAAGCAAGCAGGTGACACCACCAGGGAAAGGTACAGGTCATATGTGTTGACAGAAGACCCTGATCACAGTAAGAATACATGCTTTTCAAGGTATTTTTTAAGATATAAAAACACATGTAATTGAATACATGTTTAATGCCATACTTTGGAACATTCCAGGCAAAGTAATCACATCTCGGGGTTCCAGCACTTTGCTTGAAATCATTTTCCAGGACTTTTCCAGAACATAATCATGGCATCTACAGATTACAACCTTGTTATACAGTTTTTACAATAAACATGTGCTTTAAGTCTAAGGCTATACCCAAGTCCGCAATTATTGTAAATGAATTATACACCAAGGAAAACACACTATATTGGTGATGTACATGAGGAAAAAATATTTTCTGGAGGAACTCAAATGCGAACACATGCAAACCCAATCGAAAGTAAACGGAACTCAAATTAGATGGAGAACACATGCGAACCCAATCGAAAATAAGTAAGTGTTAACGACTCTGGATTCGAAAGGTATTTGTGAGTCTAGTGTTGTACACAGGGGAATGAGGGACGTCTATGTGACACCAAGGTCCTACCAAGCAGGTACGAAGAAAGAGATGTAGGGGGGGTTTGAGGGTACTCCCCCAACAAATTTTGGTGGACTTCAGAGGTAAAAAACAAAACAAAAAACAAACTGCTCTAGGTGGTGGTAAAAGTCTCTTATTAATCTGATATCCAATAATACAGCAAAGCAAAGTGTGGAGACATTATCAAGGCCGGAATATATATTTTCCAGGACATTTGCTTTTTCCAGGCCAATTAGTTTTCCAGAATTTGCAGGGCATCTCCAAGAGCACAAACCTCTACCAGAAAAGTTACATACTGCAACCTATTGACATCACAGCATTCAATCAATATTAATTAATTCAGATGGAGGCAGCTAAAATTAATATTGTTAAAATGCAAAATGATGAAACTACCAATAAAAATAATACTAGTAATAATAATCTATAATAAAACTGACGCAGAAAGCAAAATTATATATAAAAAAATAAATAAAAAGGATAACATTTGATCTTTTAATGCAAGCTTTAATCAGTAAAAGTGTGTAGCTCCAGTGCTGTGAATAGTCCATGTTTAACTGTTGAAGAACTGCTGAGTGCTGTGGAAAGTGTGTAAGACCCAAAGTTATGTTCCTCCATGAGTTCGGACCAGGTCACTTTCCACAATCCTACAATGACTCCTCACATTTGGGTCCAACAGCTCAGCTCGGGTAATGCAACTGGTATGTTTAAAGGGGAGGTATTATGACATTCATTGGAGATGTCATTGCTTTGGCTGAAATGTTCCACAGTACGGCATGAAACATATATATTCCATTTACTTAACTATGGGTGTTTTTATAACTGGAAAACATGCACTTACTTTGAGCAGGCTCTCATCTCCACAGATCTGGTCTGTAACTTGACATGGTTGCATTTCCTTCCATGGAGACAGTTACAGTAAGTCTAATGCCATACAGTGAAACATTCCAGGGAAAGTATTAAATGTCCCTTCATTAAAATCGACTTTTTGGAGCTTTCTACCATGTTATAACGTCGTTCCATCATCAGAAACATGCAAGTTTTAATGCAAGTTTTACAATTGCATTAAAATCTCCATGGAGACAAGCAGCAGACATCACTTCCTGTCCAAGTTACAGGTTAAATCTATGCAAAGTCTGTTACAAAGTTTAATGTCATACTGTTTCCATGGAGACAAGCATGTGGGAGCCCGCCTTCCCCTTCCCCTCCAGAATGGTATTTTTATGTTATACTGTATACCAGCCAAAAAATGCATAATAATGAAGAAAAAAACATATATTTCACATAAATCACATCTGAGTATAAGTCGCGCCTCCGGCCAAACTATGAAAAAAAAGTGCGTCTTATAGTCCGGAAAATACAGTAATCAACTTCACATTGTAACCCTCTGATGGCTATTCAACCCATATTCTGGAACTTTTGTAAAAAAGCCGGATTATATTTTCAACATTAGTGAAGAAAATAAAAAATAAAAACACAATTCCTATTCTTTAAAGGCGCAGTAAGTGCCTGATTTAGCAATATATATATGTACTACGGCAAGACAACTTCTAAATCTAGTACAACCCTTTAAAGTCCAGGTAGTTCCGGTCACATCTCCACCACTCTCCCGCACAGCCTGTTCCCCTGCTGCCGATGACACCTCCTAACAAGGCGTCAGTGTCCCATCAGCACACACCGGGCCCGAGGCAGCCTCAGGTGACCCCCCGTGACCTCCCCATGACCTCTGCTGACCGCTGGTGTGAGGGTCTCTTCCTGTGCCCGAAGGCGCCTAGAGGCCAGCACCCAGGCAGAGGTCATTAAAGGGGACAATAGGATGTAATGCTTGTGCTTTATTCAATTAAAGGCGCTGTACCTGATTTGTTCTGTCTTAAAAACGTGAAAAACAGAACTAGTTCATTTTAAACAGTTTGCAGTGGTCCAAAGTCAATCCTCGCTTTCCGCATTCCGAGCATCCTATGAGTTTATAAGCGCTTTTCACAACTTTCAGAGGCCAGAGCATTCACGGTAATGCTAACAACAACTAGGATGCCAACAGCAAAATTCCTGGTTTGTGGACAATACAGTGCTATATGACTGAAGACAGTGCAGTGATGAGGATGATAGCAGTGCTCTTACGATATTTCTGTGCGAATGGTAGAAATATAATCACACTGAACAATCATCAGTAAATACAGATGTGTGGGCGGAGATAGGGGGCAGGGGAAAACATACATTTTCAAAACACTCAAGTGTCATCTTTCAGACAGGATTACTCAAACATGCATGAGTCAAAATATGAATCTGACTAAACTAATGATGAGGGAACACTGCTATTGCGGGGTTAAAGAAATATTGTACTTGTATCTGCTGTATAGTTATATATATCTATGACACCCGTGAATCATTATGTTATAAGTTAGTAATGATTATTTTTAATGATCTAAAACAGCATAATAAAAGAAACAAGTTTTTTTTTTTTTCATTTTTACCAAAATAAGTCTGTGATGCTGACAAATTCTACGTGTATCACTGATTAAGAAAATAAGCGAAGGAAGTACAGAGCAGTGGGCGTGTACCAGTGGCAGTGAATCATCTTGAGTATGAAGATTCCTCAAACATGCATGAAATGAGAAGGGAAACTACTATAACATGGTTAAAAGCTCTGAAAAGTCCATCCTATAGAGAGGGGGTGTTATGCAAAGTCAACTTTTTGGAGCTTTCTACCATGTTATAATGTTCTTCCATCATCAAAAAAATGCCTGAAGAGGTTTTAGATGTCATCCATGCATGTTCATTCATGAGTAATCTAGCCTGGGACCTATTTGAACCCTTCTTACGGTTAGCAGTGAGATTCTGTGGAATGCTCCGTCCACAAGCCTACGTCACCCACACGACAATTCTCCAGAAATATATAAAAACATGATACAAAACTGTACACACAACTTGACAAACCTGATGTGATGTGCAGCAGTTTCATTATCGGGATGCAGCTGATTGTGTTGTGATATAGCGCTTTGAAGGGGGAGTGAAAGGGAGCTGGGACTCAGAGTGTCAAAAACAAAAACTGAAACTTATAAAACATGTTAATATGTTCTTTTTTGCGAATATAGCATTTTCAAAACAATAAAAGGTAACACAGTGACGCAATGTGTTAGCAAGAAGTGTAAAACCCCCTCTTTAAAGAACTATTTCACATAATAGTCGTGTTTCTCTTTGACTTGCGGCACAAAGTACGTCTGTGGAGATGTCCATACCTCCACTCTCCATCACTGCTCTCTGAAAAGGCTGATTCATGCTTTCACCCCCCTCTCACCTTCTCCCCCTCACACACACACGCACACACACTTCTATCCAAACACTCACCCGTGTGCACACAATCGGCTTCTCTTCTTTGTCAGCGGGCAGAGAAAATAGGGCCGCCCGCGAGACTCCGGCTGCCCGTCCTCGTGGAGGGACTCGGGGGAGAATACGGGAAGCAGATCCCCAAAACGAAGCGCCGACAAAGGGACAGCTGCTCAAGAGGAAGCCTCCCGCTACATCCACAGAGAGAGTGCCGTGACTGGTCTGATGCTTGTCACAATAAAGTTGAGATCTAAAGAACATGCTAATGAGTTTTTGTTGCTTTTAGGAAGAATGTCCCATGTTCAAATTACTTTGTGAAGCTTAAAGGGGTCATAATATCCCAATCAAGTTTTATGAGCTTCGAACCAGCACTTCCCTGTCATGATCTCATAGGAAAATGTGTCATCTGAATTTGACCCATTGTTCTTAATGAAGGGGTTAGGAGTTAGGGTTGGGGTATTACTGAAAATGAAAAAACATGTATGTGTCTCTATCTACAATTAAGGCTCTGGCAACACAGGTTCACTTGTGATTGTAGAACCATATTATATAAATGGTACGACAATCACATGGTATTACAGAACCCCTACAAAACCCTACTGTACTCCAGCTGCTTCCCTCTCCTCTTTAAACCTCCCCTCTTCCTTTTTTCCGCACATTTTTCCGATGACATTCACCACATTCAGAACTGTGGCATTCTTCTACCAGCTGAGCGCCACCACTGCTCTTGACGTGCTCTTTGATGCAACTCCTACGCAAAACAGCCCCAGCGCGCGAAAACACACCGCATTAGCATTGTAGATGTTAGCGATAGCAACTGTGAATGGGCCGCATGCATTCCCAGTCTGAATCCTTGCATTGTTCCGAGTTAGCCTGGGTACTTGGTTAGCGCACTGTACTGGCATTGCGTGGGTGGTTGCGTTCAAGGTCCCGCGTTGACGGTAGGAATTCGCAGTGCGTATGTGTGGGATTGAAGGCTTTGGTCTTATCATAGCCAAATGTCGGGTCAGAGGATGTAGCGGAGTGGAAGGAGAAGAAAGCATAGCGAGGATAGTTGTGGGTTAGCGTCAACCTTCCGAGCGTTCAGAACGAGCAGAGGAGCTGAGGAGTCTGGCTGCAGACCTCCACCAGGATGCACCTCCACCCTCATGTCCCTCACCCTTTTTCATTAGTTCACTCTATAAACTTTCTATCAGTTGTTATCTTGAAGTAATTGAATTAGCTTGTCTCTGCTCTACTCTGCTTGCGTAGAGAAATTAGCAACTAACTGTCAACACGTACTATGGCGTAAATAGCATAAGTGTATGAGATGTAGTTTGTCCATGAATGTGTTGCCGTAGGCCCTGTGTCTGGTTAAGATTAGGCACAGTGGTGATGGTTAAGGTTATGACACAGATTTGGGCTTATCTTTAGCGTAAAACAATGTCAATATTTGTAAAGTTGCATTGATAACAGCGGCCAGGAAACAGGAGTTTGGCAGTTAGCTGTATGATTCTGTGCAATGCTCCGCCCACAAGCCTGCGTCACCCACACTCCCCATGGCAATTCATGACAAAAACATGATGCAAAACTGTACATTGCAACTTGACAAACCCTATCCAATGTGCAGTAGTTTCATTGGTGGGATGCACGCTGATTGTGTTGTGATAGTCAAACTTGTTAATACGTTGTTTTTGGCAAATATAGCATTTTCAAAACAATAACATGGTGGTAACATGGTGGTCTAAATATGTTATGTGTTATCAGGTAGCAGCAATACCCCATAGAAATTAAATACCCCCTCTTTAAGGTCAATAAGTCAAACATGTTGTATCACATGAACCTGGTAAGAGCTGTTGAAAGGACACTCCCTTTGTAGTGCACTATCTGTGACGACTTCCATCCGACTTGATAAAATACTCCCTACACTGCACACTCCCTTCATAAAACTGCAGTGGGTGGAGCTGGGGCATCCCCTCAGGAGCAGTGGGCACACAGTCCTGTGCCCAGGGACCCATCTCTGTGATCTTTGTTGCTAGTCTTGGTCAGGAATACTAATATATATAATATAGCTGGAGGATTTTACCTATGGTGCATGTTTTGGGTTGATGGGGTGCCTGGAGGAAACCCACCCAGACACAGGTAGAACTTGTGAAGCGTGAGTGGCTAACTCAGCCACCGTGTCGTCAGGATTTTCCAAGTTCCGACTTGTACATGACGACTGGAATCCCTTGCGATCTCGGAATTTCTACTCGACTCAAAGTTGGAAAACATTCCAGAGTTGGAAAATCCAACATGGCTGCTCCCTGAATTTGGATAAAGTTTAATATCCAACAGTTCAAATATTGATCATACTTGTGTTATTTTGCCTTCAGATGCTCTGTCCTGTCCACCTGCTTCTGTGAACCTGCTCCTGCCCAGTGAGCCTCTGCAGTTATACATGTGCTGTTATACTGTGTTATGCTAATGATGCTAACGCGTAGACAGCGCTATTGTCAACAAAAGCCAAAATTCTCTCACTCTTCACTTGCCTTATTAACTGCAACACTGTCCGGGTTACTACATGACTTAACTAGATCCTCATTCTGGCTGACTGAAGCACTGATTGGAGCACTTTCCTCATATTTATTACTTTACTGAATCTTTACTGTAATAGCTCGGTCATTGTTTTTCCGACTTGGACAACTGTAACAGGCATCTGATGTTGAACTCGGAGATTACATCATTCGGAGGTCCGAGTTCCGCCCTCCAAGGACAACAGGAACGCAGAACTTGTCTCATTGAAGCTCATATCAACAGATACCAAAACAGTATCTTTGGACCACTGCAAACTGCAAAATACTAATTGTGTTTTTCCTGTGTTTAAGACAGTAAAAATCAGGTACGTATTTAAAGGCGTCTTTAAATTCAGCTGTGTCCTTCAGATTCACAAGCTCTGGTGCATTAAACATGTCCATTGATCAGTATATTTGAGCATATTCCCAGTGGACATCAGAGCGGTTAAACATCTAATCTATACAGGCCTTTGTGAACAGGACAAATGACACACAGGTTAAACACAAGTCTATAGGGACTCAAACGTTTGTCAAAGAAATGAATCGTCTTTTAATGGAGGACTGCTGTTTGTGGTGTGAAAGAGATTGGTGGACATTATGTATGGAGACCTACACCAATCACAGAGAGGTTAGCGCAAAGGACCTACTAAGATTGCATTTATATTATCTTAGCTTATATTAGCTCTGGTTATTAAGGAGAGAGTTTTTTGTCTGTCTCTGGTGTTAATGAAAAAATAAAATTGAAATAAAAATAAAAATGTAAAAATTGAAATTAAAATGCCCTCCCTGACACAGGACTGACTGAATAAAATTAAAATCTTGAGAACTTAAGGAGGTGCACATAACACATTTATTCCCACTATAGTTTGTGGAGTTACAATAAACAAAAGGAAAATCACTTAAAACAGATTTATTTCTTTAATGGGAGAAAATATGTGAGTTGTAACTTGAAATATTTATTAAATCTGATATTAAATCTGCTGTAGCAATGTAGTGAACTGATGAAGAGTTTCTTGGTAAAAGCAGCCAACACCAGGGTCCGAAAACGAAAAGAAAGTAGACTTTTAAAATATTTAACAGTGCAATGTTAAACTTTTCTAGTGGAGGGTCCACCACATGCACATATAGGATCATTTGCCCCATTTAGGACCCGATTTGCTTCTCCCCGACTACAGGGAGGCGTGACCCGACTTTGGACAATCGTGAGCGATTTTGAATCCGTTGTGCTTCTCATGTGTCATAACGCAACAGCCAATAAAACAGTCAGGGGCAGACGGAGTGACGGACACAGAGGTGCAAGATACAAACTCAAGGAATGGCGAAAATAATTTTTAAATGATTTTATTATCACCTCTGGTAAAGTTGTAAAGTTAAACTGCAGCATATTATCATCCATATTATCCATTAGAATGTGTTCTTGGCAAATAATGACCCCCAATCCACAAAACAGCCCTGTTATCGAGTTTGCAGTGTTCTTTAAAAAGTAAAGAATGTGTGTCTGTTTACATCTATGCAGCGAGGACTTGGGTGAAGTTGATGCAAATTAGCGATAGTGACTCTACTTCCTGTGCAGTTTATCTCCAGTCTTCTGTGCATTAAAAGCATTTATCTGAACTACTGCACCACATTTCACAAATAATAATAACACAGTTTTGACTTGCATCTAAACTACAAGTGCAATGTTCTGATCTTTTGAACACTTTAAAGCGAGTCATTTTATTGCAGAGAGGAAACAGCTGATGTGCGGTGTGCTATAGTTTTGATAGCTCACAACTGCTAGCTTGTGGTGCACGGTCTCTTCGCTGCAATCATTGTGTTCGGAGGTTTAAATCTTGTACGATTCTCCTCATGTCTGCGGTTTGAGACTGAAAAATCCTGTAATGTGTGGCGTTCTTTACAGGTAAACTACAAGTGTCCACTAACTCCACTCCACTAACTCCACTAACTGTAAAAATACTGTTTTTTAAAGTAATTAAATGAATGCAGGATAAATGTAATGCCCTATCATGGAAGATTCCAGGTAAAGCAATAATATCTCCATGGTCACAAGCAGGTTGCAGATAGTCCAGAAATGTTCCATAGTGAACCTTTAAATTGCATGTTTTCACCATTTATAACGTGACCATGTGGCTTTAAGAGATCCCAGCACATGCATTTCTTTCCATTGGAAACTATTTTCAGTGTGAGACATAAACCATGTTTAACCACATAATGGCCTAATTATAAAATAACTGTGGGCAGACATGCTAATTCACAACCCAATATGACACTTGATATTAACTCCCTTTGTTTATCATTGGAACAGTCAGGCTTTGGACAGCCCCTGCACCATTAGCTTCTGTTGTAATCCATCACATAAAGAAGGGATATAAAATGTGACTTCTCCAACCAGCCCCAGTGTCACCGGGAAGTAAAGATGTCACTCCGCCCATAAAACTGGGTGAGTGTCACTTCTGACCTCAAATATGTGTCCTGGTTTGGCCTGGCGCTGTTCTGTCACTGTGCAAGTACAAGTATAAATCCACCCATCATTTACAGAAGGTATTTTTAGTTAAGGAAAAGAACTTGTCCAAAAATCATTACGCTATTGCACTGTCATTGTCAGGGGATTGAACCACAAATCCTTATGTCAGGGGGAATATTTCCAAACGAGTTAAACTTACCTTGCACTTACTCAATTACAGGTGTTTAACGTGTTTAAAATGCCTTTAAAAACAGCTGTGACTGGACTCATCTCTCCACAGATGTAACCTGTAATTTGTCGTTGCTTGCTTGTCTCCATGGAGATAGATGAGTTTAATGCCATATTGTGGTAACCTGTCAGAAAGATATTTGTGAGTTTCCAGACTCCTGAATGTCCATCTGGTCCAGCTCTAATAGTTGTGAATGCCAGTAGTTTAACCAGTGTTTCAGACCAATCAGAACGCAGCATTGTGGTTTGGGCGGAGTCAAAGGTGAATTGCACAAGTGAACTGAAAACAAACATGGTTTGATTTTTTTGGCTTTTTCCACTGTTGTGACGCTTCAACCAATCATGTTCAAGTATTCGTCTGGACATTCCAACTTTTACCAACCGCTTTCACATTTCAAGTTAATACTGTGGAAAATCAATCAAATCAATAACATCTCCATGGAGACAAGCAGGTGGTGGATCCTTCTCTAGAAAAGTTATAAACATTTCATACACTTTTGTTTTTTGTGTAAGAAGGAAAACATTTCAAATGTCATATTGATTTGACTGATTATTTTGATTTTCCCCCCACAATTTACAAGTTGTTGCCACTTTGGGTTGCCAGATCCAAGTCAAAAGGGTTTTCCACAGGTTCGGGCTACGATTATATAAACAATTTTAAACCAATAGGATCACATGTATAGCTGTTAAAGGGCCCATAATACTCTATTTTCTGATCTATGTTATAATGTTGTTTCCTCATCACAAACAGACTTGGAGTTGTGTTTTGTTCCACTCACACGTTTAACCCTGCATATTTATGCTGAGTTCTTCTCTCAAACCGAACAACATTCTATTCCACCTTGTGATGTCATGTGGAAGTGCTCCACTGTGTTTTTAAACTCCATACACCTTCACTAGAATCATTTGGATGATTTCAGCCCTGGAGTTCCCAATTTCTACTAGACAAAGGCTAAAATGTAGCTGTTAATTTGAAAACTATCGCTTCATGACATGACGAGGTGGAACAGAGCATTTTGAGCTTCAGAGTAGACAGTAGACAGACTAATAAAAAAGGATTACTCAAACATGTGTGAAACAAAACACAACTCCAAGTATGTTTTTGATGAGATAACAACATTCAAATATGGCTTACACAGCTCCTTTAACTTAAATTAAAAATACAGCGTAAGTTCTTTACAGTTCAAAATTACATTATGTTTTCTGCAGTAGCCATGAATTATTTACAACCCATCCACAGTGACACAGGACCTCCTTTCTCCCAGTGTTTTGCAACCTCCATGACTCACAGAGAAACTGGCACGTCTTGAAACGCGCGGGTAGCCATTTTGGATCCTTGTGGCTTTGGGCTGGAGAGGATAATAAGAAGGCTCCCGGAGAATCAAGGGTCTCTCCCCGCATAGACACCACCATTATCGGCCCCACGTTTAAGTCCCATTTCACGCTACAATTACAGGAGCCGTATGGGAAGAGAGAGCCAGCCGACCCCGGGTTCTGCAGGGGAAGGTGGTTGGTAGCTGTGGAAACCCTGAGTCATATGCTAAACATGGGCGGAGATGCGTAAACAAGGGTAGTACACAGTTGTATATTCAAATGTGAAAGAGTTCTTGTCAGAGCTCATGGAGAAAGTGAAGCATCATTTATGTTAAAGGGACCTATGCATTATTCATTCATATTGGCATTGGATGGGGTCAAAGTACTTAGACGTTTTGTCGGTTATCCAGAACACACACTTCTTCAGTACTTTATGAAGATGTGAGTTTTGGTCGTTGCCTTCAGATGGACGAGATGGATGGGCGGATTAGCCAATTGGGGACACGCATGGTTCTTCTTATCAAAACAAATATGGCTGCTTACGAGCTCACTGTATAACAATCACATGACTCCAAACAACTGATAGAAGGAAATTTGAGTGTGGAGAAAGTCGACTTCAAAAACTTGAGGTGTTTCATGGACGCTTCAGAAAAGAGCATATACCAGTATGTGAGGAAAACCTGGGGCCCTAGATCATGTCTGAGATGAGACTGGTCCATTTGTGAGTATGCTCTTCAAATAGGTTCACAGTGAAAAGCTGAGGAGCGCAGGGTGTATTTTGGATACATCCGGCTTGCGCTGCCCATACACCATGCACAGTTGAGCTATTCCCCATGAGACTTTGAGCGACGAGAGCGAGTGGAGCGGCCGCGAAGGAGACAACGGAATAATAAATTATAAATAATAATGTTCGTGCTTCCAGGAGCTTCTGAGCCAGTTCTAAAGCGAAGGAGACAACGGAATAATAAATTATAAATAATAATGTTCGTGCTTCCAGGAGCTTCTGAGCCATGTTCTAAACCTGCGGCTCGTTCACGACAGTTGGGCTCGTTTACATCTCTCACATGCTCATTTATGTCGTACCATGTGACCGCTCTAACCGATCAGCGCTTGAGCTTAGCTAGAGCGGACATAGAGCTTAGCCGAAGCTAATGATTAAAAAGCGTTTTTTTAAGACAACAGACGGATTTTGAGCTGAGAAAAAGTTTATGATCTGAAAATAGGTAAAACTCGTCACAAAACTGGACTTTTGTGAAAGGTGTAGGTGCCCTGTCAGTCCCTGTCAGTCCCTGTCAGCCGAACACAAGCAGTTTGTGATTACATTGCGCTCTATGAGAAAAATCCTTTCTGGGCAGGAGGTATTTTTTTGTTGTAGTACCAATGAGTGGCCACTAATCCAACTCGAGACAGCTCTAAGCAGCAATACACTATCTATTGTCTATTGTTATTGTTTTAATAGATCCATGGGGCTGCCCCATACCCACAGTGAAGAGCTGTCACTCAACCACCCCTGGGTGTGACCTCCTGAACCATGGCAAGTAGGTTTAAGATGGGCTCAGTTAATATTATTTGCATTTAGTTATATCATTTGCTAATTTGCTACCTATTGATAATTTAATTTTAAATATAATTTGCTTGGGATTATTAAATCTAATTGCAACAACTGTTTATGTGTTTACTGTCCAGTGTTGCGTGTTAGTGTCTGTCACCCCTTCTCGTTACAGCTGGTCTGATCAGCCAGTTTAAATGTTCCCTCTGTGAGTGCATTGTGAGGTCAGTTCTGTCAGGTGTCAAGTTGGGAGTAGATTTTGTTCCTTCAGTTGACATTATGTTGTTTTTTTGCGCCCAAGTTATGGTTAATTTTGAACATTTTTTGGCTCAATAAAAACCTTAACCTTTTGAATATTTGTGTGTTCTGTGCCTGATCCTTGGGCCCTTACACCAACTTCGGGGTGAGCACTGACGAGATCCAATGGAAAGAAACACCAATCTGCACCATCGACCCCTCCCACCACCAACACTCACGCGCACAACACATTCATATAAGATGGGTGATGTGTCTGGCCCAAAGACACAACAGAACTTGGTCCGAGCAGGAATCAAACCTCTGCTGGTGGTCGAGTGCTCTAACTGGACCGCTGGCTATGTTCACATGTTCATCAAAATCTGATTATGATCTGATTTCTGGACATTCAAGATTATTTAAAAGATATCTGCACAATCTGAGGTGAATAATAAAATGGACCATAATTAGCAAGACGTCACATTATAATTTTTTTGGTTACATGACATTTGAATAGTGTTTTAACTCCAAAAATCCCCTAATAATCAGATCTAGACTATTTCCGCTGCCACTGCCGCTTTACTATTGCTCATTCACCTGGAATATAGGTCATTTACCCATCACCGCGGCAACACGAGCAGTACCAGATTCCACTTTGACCCCCCTCCCCTGATAAAAGACAGCTGGATCAAACCCCAGTCAATAACTCCGGAATACATTAATCCGCAAACGTGCAAATGAGGAGTCAATGGGACCGGCCGATGCATAATTACCACTACCCTCTGTCCCCTGCCCTCCTGCCCCTGTCCGCCAAGTGGGATCGGAAATCAACATGGATGCCCTTAAATGCCCTAATGAATTCAAATTGTTTTCAGATTGGCCACTGACGGACAGTTTCCTCTCTCCCGGTCACTACGCGTCTGGACATTGTTACTTGGTTGTGGGCCCGACCCCTGACCGGCGACCTTTGAACCCGGGAGTGGCGGTGGGGTCGAGGCGGGCAGGATGGCGGAGAGGAAGTCACGGAGAGAGAGAGAGAGAGAGAGGTGAGGTGTGATGGGTGTGTGTACAGATGACGGAATGGGACTCTTCAAAGGCAGATGTGTAAGGCTTAATTAAACACAGTGGCTTCTCAAAATGCATAACACAATTTACAACCTTAAAGAAGACATACACATTGTGCTTGTTACTGCTATGTAGTTATAATCTATGACATTTTTAAATTGCTATATTCATCTAAACGACTTATTAAAAGAAACAGGTCCACTGACTTCCGTGTTAGAAAACTGCAGTGCCCAATGGAGCTGACGTCTTAAAAGAAACAGGTCCACTGACTTCCGTGTTAGAAAACTGCAGTGCCCAATGGGAGCTGACGTCGCCGTAAACGTCATCACAGCAAAGAGCCGTGTAGCTCTCGGCCCCTCCGACGCTGCCAAATCCTACGTGTATCACTGAGTAAGAAAACAAAATTGGAGAACAAAGTAAGTATGTCACACTGGGCATGTACCTGTGGCGGTGAAAATGGGGATTGATCGGCTATATGGCGTCTTGAAGATAAGCGATTAAAGGTTGCTCAAACTTGCACGAATCACTCCAAATACAACTTCGGGTGAGTAAACGGTGAGGGGGAACAACGGATCTGGTTTGAAGCTGTAACTGTAACTTTTTGGCCAAAAATAGACTTCTTTTTTTTGTTATTAATATTTTTTATTGCATTTAACAATTTACAGCCCTCCCCCTCTCCCACATAGGTGGGTAACGGGTAAGCACAGCATATACACACGTAACATCCTTACACCTCCCCCTCTCCCACATAGGTGGGTAACGGGTAAGCACAGCATATACACACGTAAACATCCTTACACACACACATATATATAAATAAAGAATACATAAAGTGAAATACATAAATAATAATAATAATAATAATAACAACAATAGTGACAGTAACAACAGTAACAACAATAATACTAATAATCATTATTATCATCACTTACCACATTTGAAATGTGGACTTCTTTTCATTGTGGTTGTGTTTATTGCGCTGAAAAACAGAAAAACATGCATCCTTGCTCTGAGCGGGCTTGCTTATTTGGTCTGCTTGTTTCCATGGAAATGTTGTTCCTTTGGCTACAATATTCCACAGTACGGCCTAAAACTGATCTATCTCCGTGGAGAATGTTCTAAAGCATGGTTTTAACTTTCTGTTTTCATGGAATCATACAGATAACGTGCCACCTCCAGAAAGTCACATACTGTAGATGTGATTCCTTTGATTATAATGTTCCTCAGTAAGGCATTAGACCTATTTAACTTGTATTCATTCAACTACAGGTGTTTATATTGCTAAAAATCACCTACTCGTCTCAACACAGAGATGTTTGATGCCACAAAGTGGAACATGAAAAATTCCATAATATAAAGGTCACCTACTGATAACTGAATTAGCCTTAGACGTTTTGAAGTGCATATTTACCACATGGAGATGGGGAGGGCTTGTGATTGGTCAGTGCTTCCAACAGTCCAAAAGGCACAGATGGAACACTATACTCTGAGGTATCCACTTCAAGGCAGTGAAGTGAAACATTCAAAAGGCTTGGAGCAACCAAAATGTTTGTTGTTTAAGTTATGCCAGCAGACATTTTCAAAATTTGCAGTAAAGAGTACTACTTTTGGTCATTCAGTAGGGCCAGCAAACATTTTCTGAGGGCTGCATTTGTCCCCCGGGCCATAGTCTGGATATCCCTGCTATATAGGCTATTAAAGTCTAATCTAAACCAGGTCTAAAAGTGGACTACATCATATCCAGTGTAGTTCTAAAGGAGGTCAGAAAAGTGGATAAAATGAACTCTAAATGAGATAAACTCACTCAAGCTGTCCAAATCCCACCTGAAGGACCTTGCATAGTACCACCAGCCGTACTCGCACCACAGTTTGAAAAACCCCAGGTTACTCTATGGAAGAACATCATTTAATGGTAGAAAACTTACGGCTGTTTTTGCAGGATACAGGCTGTAAAGCAGGTACACCACAAGATAACTGTCCTTTTTATCTGGCAACTTCAGACCTGCTTATCTACGTCGCACTTAGTTCCTCTCAATCCCTTAGATTAGATTAGATAACAACAGCTCTTTTTGTTTTCGTTACTTTGTTACAGTTCGCAGCGGCCCAAAGTTATTCCCGTCTTTTCTAACGCATGTCTAGCATTCTATTCAAACGGGGAAAAAAATATTCCTAAACCTGATTTTTTCATGTAAGGAGCATAGACCGTATATATAAATGGACATAGCTAACGTGCTAGCTGCCGCGCATTTATACAGTCTATAGTAAGGAAGTACAATATGTCTTGCTCCACTACAGATATATAGGGTCAAAATTAAACCGCTGTGTGCTGTCTGTGAACTAGGAAGTAAGGCTGGTGCGGTGTTAGCATGCTAGTTGTTGTTAGCATTACTGTAACGGGAAAATTCCACTCTGGTCTCTGAAAGTTGTGAAAAGCGCTTATAAACTCATCGCGTTGAATAATTCGGATGTTCAGAATGCATAAGGTAAGTGAGGAAGAACTTTGGACCACTGCAAACGTGTTTTCGGGCTTTAATCCTCCCATTATGAGGTCTGGTTTGATTTTAAAAGGACAACACATATCGAAACAATAGTGAATGGCGCAGACATGTCCAGACTTGTCTCTGGGTTTAGAAATATGAGACGTGGGACACATGGATTCACAGAAACCAGAGGGACAATGGGACATTGAGGACACGAGACAGAGCTTCAAGTAAAGGACGCCTGGATTAGAGCAGACCTATTCTGCAAAATTGACTTTTCAGAGGTTTTAACCATGATACGCGGCTCTTTGTTGTGATGGCTTTTACGGCAACGTCAGCTCCCATCGGGCACCACAGTTTTCTAACGCGGAAGTGAGCGGACTTGTTTCTTTTATTAAGTCGCTTTAGGTCAATATTGTGATTTAAAATGTCAGAGATTATAACTGCAGCAGACACAAGCACAATATGTCTGCTTTAAAGGGCTCATATTACGCTATTTTCTGATTTGTTATAATGTTGTTTCCTCGTCACAAACAGACCTGGAGTTGTGTTTTGTTTCATTCACATGTTTCACACACAAAACCTGCATATTTAGGCTGAGTTCTTCTCTCAAACAGAAAACACTCTGTTCCACCTTGTGATGTCAGGTGGTGATACAGGAAGTGCTCCACTGTGTTTTTAAACTCCATACACCTTCACTAGAATAATTTGGATGATTTCAGGCCTGGAATTTCCAATCTCTACTGAACTAAAGGTAAACAGTAGCTGTTAACTTGATAATTACCACTTCATGACATCACAAGGTGGAACAGAGCATTTTGAGCTTTGGAGATGTAGACAGACTAATAATAAAGGATTAGTCAAACGTGTGAATGAAACAAAACATAACTCCAAGTATGTTTTTAAGGATGTAATAACATTATAACATGGCTTAAGATCACGAGAGTCAATTTTGTGTAATTTAGGACCTTTAAAGTGAATGCAACATGCTAAGTCATTACAGTATTTCCACGTATTTTGATTCATGCATGTTTGAGTAATCTTGTATTGTCTTGCATTTGCTTGGGTGTTCAGAAAATACACTTTTCACCTACCCCCTATCTCCCCTCACTGCTTTATATTTACTTGATTATGATTGTGAATTCAGACTTGGGGCCATGCTTGTAGGGCTCAAAAAACATTTAAAGAGGTGGTATTGTGCAAAATCAACTTCTACCATGTTATAACGTTGTTCACTCATCAAAAATATGCCGGAAGAGGTTTTATATGTCATCCATGCATGTTTCAGTAATCTAGTGATCTCTCCCGGGCCCTATTCAAACCCTTCTTATGGTTAGCTGTAAGATTTTGTGCTTTTTTTTGTTTTGTCTGTCTTGAACTGTGTGAAGTGTCTTTGAGTGTCATGAAAAGCGCTATACAAATTTGATGTATTACTATTATTAATGCTCCGCCCACAAGTCTACGTCACCCCTGCTCCCACACAACAATTCTCCATAAATATACAAAAACAGATACAAAAACAACACACTATAACTTTACAAACCTGATGTGATGTGCAGTAGTTTCATTAGCATGACGCTGATTGTGTTGTGATAGCGCTCTGAAGGAGGGGTGCTTAGCATAGAGAGCAAAGGGAGGAGAGACTCAGGAGGAGAGAGCAGTTAATACCCCATAGATGTAAAAAATAAATACATTTAAAACAAAAAAAAACTCTTTAAATACTCAGGGTTAAAAGACATTTCCACATTTTACAGCTGACCGACAGAGAGAGAATTAGAGGGAGGGATGCACAAAGCTGAGAGAGGGATGGAGAGAGTGTGTGTGTGAGTGTGTGTGTGTGTGTGTTTGTAGGAGAGAGAGAGGAGAGAGAGTAAGAGATAAAAGGAGAAAAGGGGTGTTTAAGAGAGAGGGAGAGAATGAGAGATGGACAGAGAGGGAGAAGAGAGAGTGACAGATGGAGAGAGTGAGCGATGGAGAGAGAGGGAGAAGAGAGAGTGACAAATGGAGAGAGAGGAGAGAGTGAGCGATGGAGAGAGAGGGAGAGGAGAGAGTGAGAGTTAGACAGAAAGCAGGAGAGAGTCTTAGTGTAAGAGACAGAAAGAGGAGAGGGGGAGTTTAAGAGAGAGGGAGAGAAAAGACGAAGTGTAAGAAAGAAGGAGTGTAAGAGAGAGATGAGAGATGGAAAGAGAGGGAGAGGAGAGAGTGACAGTTGGACAGAGGGAGAGAGGAGAGGAGGGAATGAGAAATGGATAGGGAGGGAGAGGAGAGAGTGAGAGTTGGACAGAGAGGAAGAGGAGAGAGTCTTAGTACGAGAGAGAGAGAGGAGAGAGCGAGTGTAAGAGAGAGGGAGAGGAGAGAGTCTTAGTGTAAGAGAGAGAGGAGAGAGGGAGAGAAAAGAGGGACTGTAAGAGAGATGAGAGATTCAAAGAGAGGAGGGGGAGAGAGGGAGGGCAAGAGAGAGATGGGGAGTTGGACAGAGAGGGAGAGAGGTATAAGAGAGAAAGGGAACAACAGCAGACAGAGGTAGATCCAGAGGTGATGGAGAGGTGTGTTTACATGTGCTGCTTACACTGAAGAAACCCTGTCACTGCATTTGTGTCACTGAGGGTAAACAAACCACAAACAGTGTGGTTCTGAAATGATGCAGTGACCCGCTGGTGGTCCTCCGTGCTGCTCACGTTCTTACCTCATGCAGTTGAACGCCTCTCCTACACTCATGTTTTTACCTCATGCAGTTGAACGTCTCTCCTACACTTCACCTCATGTAAATCGGACTGAGATTTGAGTTCAATTCACAGCACCTCAATCATAGTTCTAGGGTTTACATGCATTTTGATAAACAGTTTAAAGAGGGGGGTATTTTACTTCTATGGGGTAAAAACAGTTAACACATAACATATTTAGATCACCATGTTACCTTTTATTGTTCTGGAAATGCTATATGCGCCGAAAACAACGTATTAACATGTTTTATAAGTTTCACTTTCGTTTTTGATGCTCTGAGCTAAGTCGCTCCCCCTTCAGAGCACTACCACAACACAATCAGCATCCCGCTAATGAAACTACTGCACATCACATCAGGTTTGAAGTTGCTGTGTACAGTTTTGTATCATGCTTTTGTATATTTATGGAGAAAAAAAAAATCTATTTTGCATAATACCCCCTCTTTAAATTGGACTAGGTCAGTTATCCGGTTTTCGTGCATGTAAACGTAGTGATGTACACATAAACACAGACACAACCGGACTCTGCACTCATGGGAACGTCGAACCTCCAAAGTGCAAATGTCAAGTATTGTATTTTTTACAAATACTGCATATCAATTTATAGTAATATATTATTTATATATAGAAAAAACAAAAATATATACTTTTTTTTCCTTTTGAGATAAGTTAAAGCAGTTGTGCTTGTGTCTGCTATATAGTTATAATTTATGACATCCGTGGATAATTATGTTATAATTTGCACATTTTAAATCACAATATTCATCTGAAACGACTTAATAAAAGAAAAAAGTCAGCTGTGTTAGGAAACTGCGGTGGCCAATGGGAGCTGACATCGCTTTAAGCTCTTACAAGAGCCGCTCTATCTACCCACATCCAAACTGCTTCTCACTCATTCTTTTGTCGCTTCCAATTACTACTTCTCACGTCTACTCGAGTGACACTACTGTAGTACTTTTACCTGAGAACCCCCCTCCCCTTCGCGGTTTACAATGGACTGATCCGCCTCCTCTCGCCTTTCACGTGTTCAGACAGTCCCCATAATCCATCAGGCTCTTATCTGCTCACAGCTCCTCTCTCTCCACGCCACCCAGACAAACAAACAAACAAATAAACTAACACGGAGCACTTCAAACACTAGAGCGGCCATTAACATTCTTTATGGGTCAAACCTCGGCCCTTTAAACCAGGTTAAAGGAAAAAGTGCCCAAGCAGCAACTGGGAATATTGAATTTGGTCAAAATTCCGAATATTAATCTCAATTTTCAGTCATGCTGGTTCAGAGCTGTTTACTTCTTAATGGTTAAAATATACAGTGTGACAACAGCGCCCGGCAACCACACTGTTAGCGTCACTACTTCCTGTCCAGTTGTATCTCTGTGAGGTTTTTGCAGAGTCGTGGTAAAATGGATAAATATTTAAAGATCAGGTAGTGGACAGGGAGCAAATAAAATTAATACTTCACCCGAGGACACTTCTGTGTTTAGAAAGAGAGATGTTTGTGTCTCAGTGCTAACGCTAATGCTAATAAATATCCAAATAACTCCAAAAACTGAAGTAATCTACATTTAAAAACAATTGGGTTGTTTTTATTTTAATGAATTTTAATAGGTTGTTTAGTTCATGTTTTCTGATTTTAATAAAAGTGACTGTTAGCTTTGAGACGTAGTGAGCTAGCTAGAGTGCTACTGTGCACAGAGCCTGTTCTCAAAGTTGGCTGGTTTGATTATTTAGGCAAACAAAAGTTCTTATTGGTTTTGTTTATTAATTTTAAAATGTACAACTAACTTCTGGTTCACCGCAACGTCCCTGTTCAAAGCATTTCTAAACCAATAGATAAACATAATGTGAAGATTTTATTTCAGTTTCAATATAAAGTGAAAGATTAATTTTTATGTTGATAAAAAGATAAACGTTCTCATTATTAACCTAATAACGGACTATAGAACTTATATGGTATCGTCTTGTTATTGCTTTGCCAAGAACATTCCACAGTACGGCATTACCTTGCAGTTTTGAAATGACAGGTATTACTCACAGATATCGAGTAACACTTTATAATAACAACCCCTTACTTAGCCTTAATAAAGCCTGACTTAATAATAATGAACACATAGTTTATTAAGAATGATTCAGGCTTAGGAACTACGTAATTAAGGGTTTTATGGTATTAATTAAATAGATACTATTTTTATGTCCAAGATATATGGTTTTAAAGGGCCCATATTACGCTATTTTCTGATCTATGTTATAATGTTGTTTCCTCATCACAAACAGACCTGTGTGAATGAAACAAAAGACAATTCTAGGTATGTTTTTGAGGAGGTAACAACATTATAACATGGCTTAAAGTTCACACAAGTAAGTTTTGCTCAATATAGGACCTTTAAACACGGTGGGATGTTAATGTTGAGAATAATTTGAAGTGTTTTGTTCATTTCTGCCCAATGTATATGAACAGTAAAACCCAAAACACATGATAATACCAAAACACATGGCTACCTGGCAATTAATATAGAGCTTGGGATTGTGACGTCACACACCATAGAATTTTCAGTTAACCAAAAGATAAACCAGTGGAGATATGGTAAGTCTAAATTACTCTTAATGAAACTATTGGTCCATTATGAATGAAGTCCTAGTTCATGTTTAATTAATGACTAATTCAAATGGAAAACAACCACATTTTTATATAGCACATTTCCACCTTCACTCAAAGCAGTTTCATCAAAGGAACCACTCACCCATTCACACACACATTCATCACACTGGAGGCGAGGTGGGTTAAGTGTCTTGCCCGAGGACACAACTACAGTAATCATCTGTGCGAGCGGGAATCGCAACCTTGCCAACGTGGGCCAGTGGATCTGACCGCACCAACTGAGCTTCTGTCGCCCCTAGCTTACGTTAAAGCAAAGTGTTATCAAAATGCATGGGTCAGTACTCTGGAAGGATGTTGGTATTTGAGGAGCACACAGAAGATCTTATCCACTAATGGGGCCCTGGATGTGAGGAGAGTGATTGGTCTGACACCTCCTGAGAGATAAGAGGAGCAGGACCTGAGTCACACTGATAAAACCTAATGGACATGTACTATACACTATACGGGCTTGATTAAACGGATTAGTTGATCGCGCACGCAGCTCATAACATGGTTTAATCTGGGTTAGTCAGTTAGGTAAGTACCACCATTCTGATTCTTATCCAATTTAAAATTGAGAATTCAGAGTTCTGTGGTTAAATATGGGTCAAATGGAACAAATCTAGCACAAAGTTTGATATCTTTTCTGTCAGCATAAATAAGCAAAAGTACAGTTCAATTTTTTTTTTTTTTTTGAAAATTTATGTTCTGGATTTGACTCATCCTTTGTCTTGGTTTTTATTTTCTTAAAGAGGAGGTATTATGCTAAATCAACTTTTTGGAGCTTTCTACCATGTCATAACGTTGCTTCCTCATCAAAAACATGCCTGAAGAGGTTTTAGATGTCATCCATACATGTTTGAGTAATCTAGCAATCTCTCCCAGGCCCTATTCGAACCCTCCTTACAGTTAGCGGTAAGACTTTGTCCAAACCTCAGCCCACAAGTCTAGGTCACCCATGATCCTCCATGACTATTTTTCATAAATAATACAAAAGCATGATACAAAACAATACACTACACCTGGAGACACATGTGGGCATTAAGGATTCTCCTATCTGTCAGACAGGAGTTTTTTTCTCTGAACCTAGGACAGTACTCTTCCTCTGTGTGTCCCTTAGAGTACGGTGTTCCCCAGGGTTCTACATTAGGGCCGGCCCTGTTCTCTGTACGTGCTTTCCCTGGATGATGTTTTTAGGAAGCGCAATGTTCCATTTCATTGTCTGCCACTGTCATATCGTCTCAGTCATTAACGCAATTTAAGACGAGACTGAAAACCCACCTCTTCTCCCTGGCATTTAATACGTGCTAGACAGGACATCTTGGTGTTTTATTGTTCTTTGCCTATGTATCGTATTATTTGTATATGTTTTTTTGGGGTTTTTTTTACTTTTATGTGAAGCACTTTGATCATCTGAAGGTTTTGTTTTTTTTGTTTTTTTTAATATGCTATATAAATAAACTTAAATTGAATTGTTGTGATAGTGATCTGAAGGGGGAGTCACTTCAGGGGGAGCAAGGCGTAGGGTATAAAGTGAGTACAGCATTTTCAAACCAATAAAAGGTAACATGGTGATCTAAATATGTTATGTACTAGCACTTAATACCCCATAGAAGTGTAATACCCCCTCTTTAAACATTATATATGCTAACAGTGCAGTAGCCAGATTAGCCCGACACACACATTCCTCTTGAGTTGCATCACGACTCGTCACTTTCTCACCAGTGCACATTTCAAGAGCACCTCTCCATCCTCCATAAGCCCCCTGAACAGCACCAGAGGACCAGGGGGTTAAAGGGGGGGGAGGGGGGATTCAATTTACCCTCAAAGACTGCACCCAAAGCCCCCCGCAACGCTAGCTCCACAGGCCTGCAGTCCGTCAAGTGTCCTCTGTCTCGGTGGTCCGGCCAATCACGCACCTCCTCCGACCGAGAACGCAGACTGTGTGTGGCTTCATGTTGCTATGCTAATCGCTACTTAGTTTGTGATTAGGAGAGAATTAGTTCTGCAAATTGTCATGTTGTTTTGATAGGAGTTACAAGGGCTAAAATTAAAAAAAATTAAAAAGTCATTTGAATATTGCATTGCGATTGCGTTTGGGAGTTTGGCTGCACTGTAAGAAAGGAATACTTACATTAGTTCATTTGAATTGTGAGCATTAAATATAGTTTTTTTTAGTGTTTTTTAGTTTTTTATTTCGTTTAAAATATTTCTGGTCTAAACACATTCTTATTTCATGTAAACTTTCATGGAATGTGGTGAGAATTGTGCATACCTCATACCCCGCACATTTGTTTTCTCATATTATTCAAAATGATCTTAAAACCAGTCTAAAATGTCATGAAACAAAAGAAAAATGATACACCCCATATGCAATGAAATCAAACAAGTTAAGGAAATGGTCATAGTCACATTTTTATATACCGCTTTTCTACCTTCAAGTCACTCAAAGGGCTTTAAATCAAGGAACCACTCACCCATTCACACACACATTCATACACCAGTGTACACAGACACTGTCGGCGAGGGGGGGTTAAGTGTCTTGCCCAAGGACACAAGGACATAATTAATATATCAACTTCATTCATCATTCAATATATGAAATTGGAACAATATATCTTGGGGCTCAGTATTTACCGTGTGTTCATTTTTTTTGTAGTAGTGGGGAGATTTGTGCCATTTTTATGTAATAATGTAAGATTTGAGCTAGAGAGGGTAGAATAAATAACTTGTATGGCTAAATGTTAGTTAATTTTGCTATTTATTTTGCAGCTCATGCCTTTTAATGATACTGTTTATGCAAAAATGGTGTACCAGGGTTATCCTGCTTTGTGTTAGTGGCATAAGGTAGTTTCAATATTATCGTTTATCGCAATTTTTCTCCGTAGCGATATATCGTGTTTCAAAATTTGTTATCGTGACGGGCCTACCGCTCAACCAATGATGTTGATGTCGAGAGCTGGAATCGAACTGCCAACCTTCGGATCAGTGGACAAACGCTCTACCAACTGAGTAAAGTAAAACCTACTCAAATAAGGATGAATATTCTGAAATTACTAAAACAAAACTAACGATGTCTTACACTTTTAATGCACTTCACAGGCTCATTCCCTCCATACTTTGTTTTGGTAAGATACTATTGTAGCCACAGCTGCCCTGGGTCAGACGGACGAAGCAAGTCTGCCAGTCTGGGAGTCGATCCTCTGACCTTCACGTTGAGGGACCACGGCTCTAACCACAGAGCCACTGTCGCCCCATGATCTAGGTACTTTCATGGGACAAAGGTTATGGTAAATTACGGCTTTCTACAAAAATAAATACTACAGGTCATGTTTACAAAGCGTTTTTTAACTTCCATTGGGCACTCAAAAACGCTTTACATCAAGGAACAATTCACCCATTCACACAGTGGAGGCAAGGTGAAATCAGTGTTTTGCCCAAGGATGCAATAACAATATGCAGTATGGTTGGAGCTGGGATTGAACCG
>JACM01016307.1:0-16342 GCA_000787095.1 Periophthalmodon schlosseri | reverse complement strand
GTCTTGAGTCCAGCCTGCCGCATTCAGACCCTCCCTGTCTGATCGTGGAAGATTCTCAGCCCGACAGCATCGGGATAGAAGACGATCCAGAGACCAGCTACAGAGCCCTGCTGACCAAGAGACTGACCACTCTGCAGCCCCGAGACCCAAGCCCTGTGCTGGTACGAATAGGGAGGGCTTAGACTGGGGTTAGACCAAGTTAGAACTGGTTTAGTCCTGGTTTAGTCCTGGCTTTGTGCTGGTTTTGTGCTGGTTTAGTGCTGGTTTAGTGCTGGTTTAGTGCTGGTTTAGTGCTGGTTTAGTCCTGGTTTCTTCAAATCTGGATTAGATCCAGGAGTTGTGGGTGCGATCAGGTTTATTATGACTTTATTACAACTTAAATCTGGTTCTTATTTGTTATTTAGACCTCAAAATTAGTTTTGTGTGACTTAATTCATCTGGACCTGGTTCAGACCTAGTTCAGGCCTGTCTTAGACCCAGGATAGTCTCGGTTCAGACCTGCTTAGGACATTAGGACAATATCCAGCTAAGCATAATCTGTATGTTAAAGATGAACCCGAGAACAGGACAAAAGTCTCATTTAAAGTCTCAGTAAAACTCTACACTCAGAGACACTTTCTTTAGAATTTTCATTTTTTCTGTGTATTTTCAGGAGCTGATTTCGTCTCCCGTCGGCAGCAGGAGCCAATCACAGCCTCTGATCCATGGTGAATATGCAAATGAGCCTGTGTTTAGACCATGATGATGTCACAGCTGTTTATGCTAATGAGGCGTCTGTTTATGTTTGAGCAGAAATGAACCCCACTTTTGAAGAGAGTGAGATTCTGGACGTCTCTGAGAGGAAGTACGTAGTGTACCAGTAGAAAATATTGTGATATTGTGTCTTCAAAAGTCTCACCATATCTCTTACAAATATATTGAATCACAAATCTCTTTGGTAATTAGTAATTGTTTGGTGCAGCAACAGCTGAAAATAGAGAGAACTACATAGACATGATCCTTTGCTCTGTTTCACTGCAGACTTCACGAAGAAATAGCAGTTATGAAGTATTTTTAAATCTTTGTTCTTTGGATGACTGACAGAAGCAAAAGCTTGTCAAGGCATTTTAAAAAGGCAAAAGTAGCATATTCACAGTTGTTCTAGCCTCCACAAAATATTGCAATAAATATTGTACCGTGAGATGCATATCGTGAAACTATCGTATAGAGAGAACTGTATATCATCACATCCCTATGCACTAGTATAATAGATTTATTCTCCAAGTGTCCCTCAATCCAATGCAGTGAATGTAAACCGTTTTCTTACACTTATGCCTGTGTGTGTTGTGTGCAGGCGTCGCTCTGAGGAGATGGGCTCTAGAGGAGAATCTCAGTGTCTGACTCACGAAGGTCAAGTCTCAACATCTCAAGCATTAAAATTTAACTTTGTTTAGAAACAGTATTTAAAACATGCACTTTTTTTTGTCACCACAGAAGGAGCCTCTCAGTTTGGTTTCTTGGAGCTGAGCCAGAGTCAGGACTTTGGATCAGAACCCGTCCAGAATGAGACCAGGACTAGACCAGGTACAGCTAGGCAGGGCTGAACCATTTGGGATCTACATCTAATGTGGTTTTTCCACATTTTAACCGGAAGAACTGACAAAAACATTGAAATCTGAATTGACTAATAATACAACTAATTAATACAAGAATCGCATTTCAGAACATGTTTGTACAGATCTAAACTACAGGGTTAGACGTTTTTATTCAGAATAAGACAGGATCTTTTGTTGTTTGTGGAGGAAATTTTGGAACTTCAAAAATTGCAGCCTTTGTGATTAGATAATTGTGTCCATTCAAACTGCAATTCGATTGTGATTGTCAAAGATGTGTAGAAGTGTAGAAAGACAGTTTGAGCTGAACTAATCTAAGAACCACCTGATGACATCAGGAGGTTGATCGGAGTGTGAGCTACATGTCCTGTGTTTCAGATGAGTCCAGCGAGTCTCTGGGCTCCAAGACTTCTCCTAAAACTCAGATCTCTGTGGAGGCCCTCCTTCACTCTCAAGTCCAAGACAAGCACAACCAGGACCAAGAGGAGATGATGTCGTCTCAGGAGGACCTCTTCGATAAAGCAGGTCACAACATTTAATATTATTATTATTATTACTATTATTAATTCAACATTAAATATTCCTTTATTCTTTTATTCTTACCTGTATATAACAAAGTTTATGTAACAGGGGCAATGTACATTAATAAACATTTCTGTAAATATACCAGAAATGGCCAGAGAGGCTATTTTTCATCTGCAGTCCCTGGACAAATGGTAAAAAGTCCCTAAAAACCAAAGGCAATATTAGAATATATAGATACATACAGATATACAATAAAAGACATTGTAAAAAACATTGTAGAAAACACATAACAAGGCAAACATGGCCCTGCATCTCTGATTCAGAGAATTCAAAAGTACATCACTGAGAATGCTGGCAGGTTTGTGTGTGTCTCAGGTGTGTTTTAAATGTGTTGTATGTGTCCATTTCCCTGATGATCACACCTCTGTGCTGCTCTCACTGAAGGAGGTCTGTCCAGACACACTCCACCTCAGTGGGACAGTCTCCTGTGACTGCCCCATGCCATGGACCACATTTAAACATTCTTTTAATCATAGTTTGACCCATTGTTGAGGACTGGTCTACCTTTGCTGTAGACTTATGCGTTGGACTTTTAAGCTGACCAGCTTTTGTTAAATCTCTAAAGTTAATATTTAATTAAAGCCCCACTGTGTGACACATCTAGTGGTGTACATGTCACTTTCTTGTCTCCGTAGAGATATATAAGCCATACGTTGGAACTTTCCAAGTAAAGTGACATCTCCCCGAAGACACAAGCAGATAGTGCACACACTCCCAGGTCGAAATAGGAGTCAGATCTGTGGAGAGGCAAACCCGCTCACAGTAAAAATGCTTTTCGAGTAATAAAAACACATGGAATTAAATAACGTTTTAATTTGAGTCAGAATTTTTGCTGATGTTGTTCTGGGCTTTAATGATGTACTGTAAATAAATGTTTTCTTGTTGGTGTTGCGTTCAGGGCCCACAGACCCGGCTCCGCACAGCTCCACTCCCTCTCGCTCTCTGGCTCTGCTGCAGCTGTCGGGATGTGTTCAGGGGACGCTCGTGCACAACAGCCTCTCACAGTAAGACCCTATCACTGTGCGTATGCATGTACGAGTGTGTGTGTATGTATGAGTGTGCACATGTGTGTGCACGTGTGTGTGTGTGTGCATGTATGAGTGTGCATGTATGAGTGTGCATGTATGAGTGTGCATGTATGAGTGTGCATGTATGAGTGTGCATGTATGAGTGTGCATGTATGAGTGTGCATGTATGAGTGTGCATGTATGAGTGTGCATGTATGAGTGTGCATGTATGAGTGTGCATGTATGAGTGTGCATGTATGAGTGTGCATGTATGAGTGTGCATGTATGAGTGTGCATGTATGAGTGTGCATGTATGAGTGTGCATGTATGAGTGTGCATGTATGAGTGTGCATGTATGAGTGTGCATGTATGAGTGTGCATGTATGAGTGTGCATGTATGAGTGTGCATGTATGAGTGTGCATGTATGAGTGTGCATGTATGAGTGTGCATGTATGAGTGTGCATGTATGAGTGTGCATGTATGAGTGTGCATGTATGAGTGTGCATGTATGAGTGTGCATGTATGAGTGTGCATGTATGAGTGTGCATGTATGAGTGTGTGTGTGTGCATGTATGAGTGTGTGTGTGCACATGTGTGTGTGTATGTACAAATGTGTTCAGAGGACTCGTGCACAACAGCGTTTCACAGACCCTGTCACTGTGTGTGTGGTGTGTGTGCATGTACAAGTGTGCACGTGTGTATATTATAACTTTTTTCAGACCAAGGTTTAGTTTGTTTTCATCTCTGACAGTTGGGCTGCTCACTCGTGGTTTTCCTCAGAGTGCTCACATGAATGTGTGATGTGTCTGCTCATCTGATTTGCACAGGTTTATAAACCAGGATGAGGGGCCTTTTTACTCTCACACACCTGGGATATTGTTCTAAAGAAGTCGGACTGCAGGTGGCATTGTCATCCTGCCTCCACCATTTTTTTCTAAACTAGACAGCGCCAAAACCAGTTTAAATGAGCTGAGCAGACATGTCACAGATGCATCATGTGACCACTCTAAGACTGAGTGAGCAGTCCAAACTGTCAGTGAGGAAAACAAACTCAATTTGGAAAAAAATTTTGGGAGAGACCAAATGAACCTCTTTGGACTATTTGTGTTTTATGGGTAGGCGAGCAGAGTGGACATCAATATTTAGTCGATAACAATTAATAACACCACTTCTTATGCAAACTACATTGCAAATTAGTATATTTATTTTTACTGACATACTACAGTTCACTACTTCAGTACTATTGTTAACTATGTAATTATTATTATGCATCTAGAAAAAATATGAGTGACATATGGCAGCTCTACACATGTGTTGTGTTCAGATGTTTAAAGATGCAGATGTGTACAGATGTGTTGTGTGCAGATGTTAAAATACACAGATGTGTTATTAACCCTGTGTGTTCTGGTGCAGAGGCTCTGTGGACTTTGTGGCTCCGACTCCAGATAACTTCACTCCAATGATCGTCCCGAGCTCCCCCACAGATCTGCCCTCACACGGTACACACCTGGCCCTAGGCCTGTCACAATAATTCCTATATTGACTTATCATTCAATTGCTGAGTTTCAGATGACATCACAGCATTCTGTAGGCCAGTCTTATTTAATACAGATGGGGACAGTTAAAATGAATATTGTTCAAATGCAGATTTGTGTTGTAATACAGCAAGTTCTTGGGTTTAGGCACTAATAAGGACTGTCCTGCTTTGTATCAGGGGCATAAAGTAGTTTGAATATTATCGTTTATCGTTATATTTCTCTGTATTAACTGTAACTTTATTTTTTATTTAACCAGAAGTGGTACTGAAATGTCCACAGTACTTTCTTTTAACTGTCAATAAAATACTAACTTTTACAGGTGATGACCCAATGGACACCTCCCTCCCTCCCACTGGTCCATCACAGCGCAAAGACCGTGGCCCTGCCTCCTCCACACCTGTGTCCCAGAACACACCTGGGTTTGAGCTGGAGCGCCCCCTATCTGTGCCGTCGCAGCCTGAGTTCTCACATGTGCGTGGGTCTATACTCTAATGTATACAGATTCTTCTGTCAGATCCACTCATGTACAAAAAAAGTCTAAATATGGCTACACTTACACACTATACTGACGTCAGAGTGCTGTATTTCATTCAGTTCAAAAGGACAACTGTCCAAGCAATCGAATCAGAAAACCTGGACTGTGCTTTGGCGGTTTGATGCAAGCATGTAAGAATTATTAAAGCCCCACTGAGTAACTTCTACTTAGAGACAGTAGACAGTAAAAGCATATATTTTCATTATCGATCTTTTTGATGTTCTAAAAACCTTTCAATGGAGTCATGCAAGGGATGTGCCATTACAAAAAGTTATGTTGTGTGGCTTGAATCATACGACTGTGGCATACCAGGTTTAAAAAGAAATCCTATTTTGATGACATTGGTTTAATTATGCAAATATTCTTTTGTATCCTATGATTGGTTTTGTACAAAGGATTTATCTAAACCAAGCTACAAATTCCATAGTTTTGGTAATGGCGCTTCAAATACAGTAATACCATTGTTGCTAAAACTACTTCTAATAATTGTACTACTACTCAACTATTACTACCACTATTGCTACTTCTAATGCCACTACTGCTGTTACGACTGCTGCTACTACTCCTACTACTACTTGTTTTTATATTTGTTTCTAATTTCAGGACGTGTTTGTACCGACACAAAGCCAAGAGGACACATCTCATTCCTCTGCACCCTCCAAACCCTCTGCTCCCGCTCCCTCCTCTGCACCAGGAGGCTCCTCTCAGTCCTCCTTAAACTTGTGCATCAACACAGAAGTGCAGGAGGAAGACGAGGAAGCCACACAGATCGAGCCGATGGATGAAGAAACGGCTCCACAGAAATCTGCTTCAAACTCACAAAACTCCCAGAAGCCCTCCACTCACAGTCAAAACAGTGCTCAAAAAAACAGTGACACAGATCAGGCAGGGAAGAGTCAAAGCAGCATCAGCCGGTTAAGCCTAGAAGCGAAAAACCAACGAGAAAAGTCAAAACAAGGACCAAAATCAAACCCCAACAGCCAGGAATGTCAGATGTTGAATGTAAATAATGCAAAGAGTGCAACCAATTTGAGTCAAGGTAGTGCTAAAGCTAACAGCCAACCTACCCAATCCGTACCAGAATCGGTGGCAGGGTCCCTGATCAAAGTTTTGAATGTAGATTGTGGGAAAACTGCAAGAAATGTAAGCCTAGTCAGTACTAAAGCGAACAGCCAGCCTACCGGAAATGTAGTCAAAGAATTTAATGTAGATCATGAAAAAATGACAAAAAGTTTAAGCCAAGGCAGTGCTAAAGCTAACGGCCAACCTACCAAATCCGTAACAGACATGATTGTAAATAAAGCAGTTTTAGATCAGCCCCAGGTTAAACTAAAGAATGTAGATCGTGACCATAAGAGCCAAGGCAGCGGTAAAGCTAACAGCCAACCTACTGGATCCATAGAGGAGATCAACATAGCATCCCAGAGTCAAAGGTCGAATGGAAATGGTAAACTTTCACCTCAGAAGATGAGTGGAAGCCCGAGTAAAAATCAGATTACTGAAGGAGCGGGAGAAACTGAGAAGGAGGAGACTTTTGGCCCGGTGCTGTCCCAGAGTGAGATGCTGACGCCCGGTGGAGGAGGAGGTGATGGAGGGGACAAAATGGTCTCAGATGGAAAAGACAAGAGAGAAACATCTGGAGGGAAGAGTTTGGACAGCTCAGGAGGTGAGGGAAACAAAGAGATAAGGTTTTATAACAAATCAGGTATTGATACTTTGCAGTGACGTTACGCTGGGGGTGTTCTTCATGTATGTCTATGGTGGAATGTTCAGCAGCTACCATGGTGACACAGTGTGCACATTAACAAATAGCCAAATAAGTTTTAAGTCATACAAAATTTGAACAGCACATTTTCAGGAGCCTGTGATCAATAAAAAAAAGGTGAGAGTGACTAACTGAAAAACTGATGGCTAATGCTAGCTAGCTTGTTCTTTAGTCTATTCTCAGATTGTGTTAAAATAAAGCTCAAAGTCCAACTTGAGTGACAGCTTCAGACAGAGCAGTGCCTACAGTTGGCATCAACCCCCCAGGGAATGTTGATGACATCACCTACAAAGTATCAATACAACTCTATGGGAGATTCACTGTTTTTGAAAGAAATCTTCAAACTTCAGCTTTACATATGTTGAATCTTTTATCATTATTTGTTTGTTCCACAAACTTGTGTTTTTAAAGGTATTCTGTTAAATATACTTTATGGAGCTTTCTACCATGTTATAACGTTCCCTCATCTAAAACATGCCTGAAGAGGTTTTAGATGTCATCCATGCATTTTTGAGTAATTTAGCAATCGCTCCCTGGCCCCACAAGTGTAACCAGGAAGCTCTCTGCAACAGTCCACAAACCCCCCTGTCCCTCTGCTCAGCCCTCCCCTCGCAGAACAAGGGGCAAATATAGCATTTTCAAAAGAATGAAAGAATATAAGGTAACATGGTGATCTAAATGTGTGTTAGTAGTTAATACCCCATAGAAGTGTTACTCTGTAGTTTAACCCTTTATGTGAGCTAACCTGTATTAACCTGCTGCATCTCTTTCATTCAGATATTTCCTTTCACTTCACGCTGCCTAAAGAGGGCGAGCTGATTGGTCCGTCGGTCAGTACCACACCCCCTCAGATCAGCCACTTAAAGCAGTCGCTCAGACACAGCACACCCATTGGTCAGTTTCACTCATATCTTTGTGAATAGTAAATATTAAATCCTAAACAAATCTCTCTCCCCAAACGCAGAGATGAACTTGCTCTCTCAGAACTCTGACGTCTCTGCAGGAAGTGACATCATGGCAGAGGGCAGTGATGTCACAGCAGAAGGGGCTGATGGGAAACTAAGTCTGAGGATGAAACTGGTGACTCCGGTGGAAGAGGGCAGCAGCGAGCGCTTCAGTCTGCAGAGTCAGTGCATCACAGTATCTCATTATAGGCATTTTTTAGGCATGTTTTAGCCTCATGTACAGAGCCTGGCACAGACACAGAGAGTAGTCTGGATGAACTGCATGCACTGGATGCACATGGTGACTGTAACCATAAAGTTTTTTGTGTTAGCCACACAGGCGCTATCTTGATTATTTAGAATAAGGAACTTTGAGTACGCTTATAAGTTAAGATACTTTATTGTCCCTGTAAGGAAATTTGTCCTCTGCGTTCTGGAGCAGTGAGCGCTTGGGGACCCATCTCCAGATCTTGAGCTAGTCTTGGTCAGCACTACCTTAGCTGGAGGATTTGACCTACTGTGCATGTTTGGGCACTCTGGGCACATGGGTTTCCCCCATCAACTCCAGAGGAAACCTACCCAAACACAGGGATAAGTCGGACCCAGAACTAGGGCTGCAGCTATCAATTATTTTAGTAATCGAGTAATCTATTGATTATTTACTTCGATTAATCAAGTAATCTATTAATATTTTACCTTCCATAAAATATTCTCAAAAGCATATTAGTTGTTGTTTCTTCTTCTTAAGTTATTGTTCATAGTTAGTTCATAGTTAAAACAAATTGTAGTTTTTCTTAATTGCACATAAATATGTCCCCAAAACAGAAACATTTCGCTTATATGATGGATCAGATCAAAATGTTCCTAAAATATTGATAACAAATTTACTTGTGAACAGACTATTGTAAACAGGCCACATTAAACGTGAACTACAGTTACAATTTGTATGAATTCATTTCATAGAAAATAAAGTTTTATGTCCCATTACTTCAGCTAAGATAAGAGTTAAACACTACATGTGTTTATCCTGCTGTGTTGTGCATTGAGCTCTGTCTGCAGCACTGAGGTCGAGTCATTTTGCAGCGCTAGCTCCGTGTGCCGTTCACTTCAGCCTCCATGTCGTTGCCTCTTGTCGCGGCCTTTTAGTTACGTTTTTTGTTTCCATCCTCCGTGCCCTCGCTCGCAACTAAATCCCACTCCATAAACTCACATGTGGATCTAAAATGCACCTCTCTTCACTGTTGTGCATTTGTTGCTGTGCAGCAACCGTGCGGAAACAAGCGTTCCCTGCGTTCCGTGCACTTCAGAGGTTTTAACTAATTATAATTTTTAAAACTGAAAAAACAAATCATTGAGGCAATAAAATAAGAAGCTTTTTAGTAATCAAAATACTCGATTTACTCAATTAAGTGTTTCAGCCCTACACAGAACATTCTTGGTGTGAAGCATGAGTGCTAGCCCTGAGCCACTATGCGAATAACACGCTCATTGGTCAGAGGGGGAGGGGTCAGACTGTGATCCGCTGTGTTGGACATACAGAGAGTCTGACTATGCCAGGCTGTAGTTTCACTGTGTGGAGAAAAGGCTTTAGAGTTTATTGTGAGTTATTGTGGTTTTGGAGTTGAGCAATAACATTCTTTTCTACCTCTGTCTCCTCTTGACCCTCCTTTGTCTCTGTCCCTGTCTCTGTCCCCTCTCTCCTGTCTCCTCTGTCCCCATCTCCGCTCTCTGTCCTCTCCTCAGGACCGTCCCTCAGTGAGGACGTCCCTGCTGGTCCCGCTTCCAAGACCGTGCACAGGTGAGGCTCAGACAGGTGTATGACTTACACAGGTGTGATGTCATGAGAGGTCTAATGTTTGTGTTAAATGTTTTCTCTCCAGTCCGTCTGTGTTCAGCCGCATCCGACAGGTGCACCGAGCGCCTGCCGACAACACCTGCCCGCTCAGGTGAGTAGCATAAATATGATGTCATGTCTGTATGGTTTATTGTGTTATATTAAAATGAGTGTGTCCTGTAGAAGTCCTCTGTTCACGTCACCTCAGAGGAACACCAATCAGAGTAACAGCCTCCCCAACAGCCAATCAGATGCCTCCATGCAGGAAGTGACATCACACGCTCACTCCTCCACAGCCAATGAAAATGGAGGAAAGAATCTGTCCCAGAATGCACCTGGAACAGCCAACAGCCTCGACAAGGTGTGATTAGGGTTTAAAGTGTACTTAAGAACTGTTCTGCAGAGACGAGCTGTGGTCTTAGACTTTTATTGATAGACCTTATATCTTAGATGTTGTAGAACAGTAATCATTAAATCGGACCTATTCTGCAAAATTGTCTTTTCAGAGCTTTTAACCATGTTATAGTTGTTTGCTTCTCATTGACCCTCTGAAGTTGTATTTAGAATGAGTCCTGCATGTTTGAGTAATCTTTATTCTGCTGTATTCAAGATGTCGTTGCTCAGATTTACCCTCGTTTTCACTGCTACTGGCATACGCCCACTGTACTGTACGAACTTCTGTCTCCAGTTTTATTTTCTTAATCTGTGATACACATAGGATTCTTCAGCATTGCGTAGTCATTTTGGTACAAATGAAAAAGATCCTCTGCTCTCTAGTGTGATGTGCATCTATCCATATGAGGGGCCGACACCATGCGGCGCTTTGTTGTGATGGAGTTTACGGCGACGTGAGCTCGCATTGGGCACCACAGTTTTCTAACGTAGAAGTCAGCAGACTTAATTCTTGTATTAAATCGTTGAATATTGAATATTGTAATTTAAAATTATCATAATGATCCACGGGTGTCATAGATTATAACTATATAACAGACAAAAGCGCAACATGTCTGCTTTAAGTATTTAATAGACGTTGAAAATTACATCCGTTATAATCAGGTTAGACTTAAGTGAAATTTGTGTTTTTAATGTGTTGTGTCCAGACTGACCCAGAGACTCCGCCCCCACGCAGAACAGGCCCTGCCCACCGACGACATGTGCGCACCATCCAGGAAGTGCGCACGACGGTCACACGCATCATCACTGACGTGTACTACGAAGACGGCAAAGAGGTGGACCGGACCGTGACCCAGGTGGGACCTTGTTCGGACCTTGTTTGGACCGGGTTCGGACGGGGTTCGGATACAGTACAGTATACAGTGTTTCCTTTAGCCCCACAGGCTTGGCATGGTGTTGCTGATATTTGAATGTCACGTGACTAGAGGACTTTATATGTGCATATTTTATTAGTCCACTCAATTATGAACAAAGCCGACTCAATGCCATATTGCTGTGATTAAACCTAAATACGTATATTTTATAGCCTATTTCAAAAGAATGGGGTTCTGGCCCTTTTAATTCTGACAAGTTGTGGCTATAGTTAGCTTTCCTTTGCTGCTAACAACACGGCAAAGCAAAAGAGATTCACAGTAGTTCTAATATCCCATTCATCTCTCCTCTGTGTCAGTGCAGTGTCACGTAAGTCTCCTCCTCTGTGTGTGTTTGTGTGTGTCAGTGCGCTCAGCAGAGACTCCCCCCACACACACACACACAATGACTTGCAAACACTACAACAAGTCTTTGGGTGAATTTGCAGCATAACACGTGTTATTAAACATCTTATTAGTACACACAAGTTTTTTTTCAGGTTTCTGATGAGGTGAAACGTGGTGAGGTAAGTTTTATAGGGTTATTTTACTGTGGCGGTCAAGATACAGTACGTTCGGTCTTGGTTCGGTCTTGGTTCGGTCTTGGTTCGGTCTTGGTTCGGTCTTGGTTCGGTCTTGGTTCGGTCTTGGTTCAGTCTTGGTTCTGGTCTCTCTCAGGAGTCTGATGAGCCGGTGGTGCAGTTCCAGGTAATGGATGTGTCTCCCAGTCGCACTGGGAGCAGCTCCGTGACCTCTGGTGACCTCGCGGACATCAGCTCCTCTATCTGCACCACAGGGACCACCTCCAGCTCTGCCACTGGGCCCACCTCCACCGAGAGGCCCGAGTTCCTCCCTCCGCCCAACAGAGGGGGCAAAACCAACAGGTAGGGCATGTGACACGCAGGAGGAGAGGAGGGAGAGCATCTCACACACGAGGGGAGAGCATTTGACACACAGGAGGAGGGGAGGGAAGGCATCTGGCACACAGGGTGGGCACATTGACTGTATATCTGATGGACATGCTCTCGTCATTTTCCTTATTTTTAATACATGTCTTATTTTTTTTATTTTATCATAGCTTGTATTTACTATTATTATTCAGCCGAAACACAGCGTCATCTGCAGCCAGATTACAGCTGAGTGCCCTTTGACCTCTGTCTGACACAGGAGTAGTGGAGAATGTCAGAAGAATGGCAGAATGTCTTTAGTTAAAGCATAACTCTTCTCTTGTTTCAGACTAAAACTTCTGAATCTAAACCTTAAACATCACTAACACTTCCTCACAGTCTGCTTCTCTTCCCCTCTTTTCCTTGTCTCCTTTTTCATCTCCCTTGCTTTCTTGTTTCCTCTCCCCTTGCTCCCTCCCTCACTCCCTCCCTTTTTCACACATTCCCCTCCTCCTCGGCTTCAGGAGAGCTGGCCGTGGCGGAGGAGGAGAAGGAGGGGGCAGACGTAGGAGGAGCTCTGGGTCTGGTTCTGTCAGTCCCAGAGGTAAAGCCAGAAGAGGGCGCCCTCCGTCTCGCTCCTCCCCCCACAGGTAAGCCCCGCCCCTCTCCCCCACCTGAGCTAATAAGCCCTGCTCCTTCCTCAGGTGAGTCCTGAGGCTCTGAGATCTTTGCTCTGTCTTTAAATCTCCACTAATATGTTTCACTAGTGCACTCTTTAACAACCGTAAAGTGCATATGACAGGTTGGACTACTCATTTTACTAAAACACAGTTAAGATCATTATATTTAAGATTTTACAAAAAAAATTAAAACATTTCATATAGTCAACATAGTCATTTTGGTACAAAAAAAATCCTCTGCTCTCTGGTGTGATGTACATCTATCCATAGGCGGGGCCGGCGGCGTGTAGCGCTTTGTTGTGTTGACTGCAATGGCAGCTCCCACTGGGCACCGCAATTTTGTAATGCAGAAGTTTATTTAGTTGTGTTAGATCAATATTGTGATTTAACATGTACAAATTATAACATAATGATCCACAGGTGTCATAGATTATAACTATAGAGCAGACACAAGCACAGTAGGTCTGCTTTAAAATGCAGAGTTTAAGCCCATGTCCTCTTCCTCCAGAGCACCCCCTGCAGTCTCAGACCCGGTCTCTCAGGTCTCGGACCTGGCCGGGGCTTCCCCTGATCCACAGTCCTCTTCTGGGTCCAGCTTCGTGGGTCTTCGTGTCGTGGCAAAGTGGTCCTCAAATGGGTACTTTTACTCCGGGAGGATCATCCAGGACTTTGGAGTCCAGCCAGGTCCCGGGTCTGGGTCCGGGTCTGGGTCCGGGTCTGGGTCCGGGTCTGGGTCCAGTCCTGGGTCTGGACCAGGTGAAAACCGGTTCAGGCTCCGGTTCGACGACGGCTACGAGTGTGAGCTCTGGGCCCGAGACATCCTCCTGTGCGACCCTATACCTCTGGAGACCGAAGTGACTGCTCTGAACCAGGATCAGACCTACTGCACAGGTCTGAACCAGGACTAGACCAGGACTGAACCAGGACTGAACCAGGATCAGACCTGCTGCACAGGTCTGAAGCGGGACAGAACCAGGTCTTAACCCGGTCTACCCCTCTGTGTCTGCAGGTGTGGTCAGGGCCCATAAGCTAGAAGGCTCTGAGCTGCAGTACTGTGTGGAGAGAGGAGACCATAGGCTGTGGTTCCCCCGGAGCTCTGTGATCCTCAGTCTGGACCAAGGGAACCGCCTCAGGGACAAGCACAGTCTGGGACCCTACCAGCCCCCTCCAGCCCTGGGCAAGGCCGCTGACATCAGCCTGGGTATGTGCTCCTTCCTCTACTACTCCTGACCAGGGCCAGGCTCAGATCTGTAATTGTGTAGTTGAAGTTGTATCACAGCCGTGACATCAGGCTGCTCATGCGCAGCTTAGACCCTCACAGGCCTCTGATCCCTGCTCTTTGTAAGTACATTGTCCTCTGTCATGGTTTAACCTTCAGTTGGTATTTACTTTATTTCCACTGACTACTCTCTGTTTTCTTATCACAGAAGATGTGTAAAATTGTAATACTGAATATGTTTTCATGAATTCTTGGTACAATGATGCACTCTTTTTAGTAGTACTTTTTATGATTTCATTGAATCGCTGTGTCCCTGTGTCCCTGTGTCCCTGTGTCCCTGTGTCCCTGTGTCCTGGACTGCATCAAAATGACATAAAAGTTCATGTATCCAGGGTTGGTCCTAGTTTTTTTGCCGCCATAGGCGGCGCCCTGCTGACCCCACTCACAGTGAGAAATAGTCTAAAATGGGATACTGTTGTAATTCCTTTAGGTTTAGTCCATTGATTAGGAGGCGTGAATAAAATTCTTCATTAATTCTTCATTAATCAGGTAAATTAATCTGGGATCTCCCCAGGACATTTTTGAACAAAACTGAAGTAATTTCTTGTAATCTGAGGTAAATTAGACCAACTAATAATTGTTTTACACTAGTTAATTTCTGTCTATTATATATTATGATTATAGGCTGCGTCTCTTCAACACTCAAAGGGGGCATTAGTTATTATAAGAATGCTTGTGGCACAGTTGGGACTAACCTGTATTTTAAACTTGCTGCATGTCACTTGAGTTCAAATATGTCAGTGTTTCAGTGGAGCCCAGACAGGTCCAGACATCAGTCCATCCTGGCCTCATGTTTTATGGTCCACAGGAGTGTGGAGAGAAATGAGTCGCGCCTCATTGCAGATGCAGTATTCGCGCTATTGACTCTATAGACGTATGACTTAATCAGCTGTTTGTGCTCATAACGTCATAACTCTGAGAATAAGAGGCAGATTGCTGAAAAATAAAGGCTGACTAAAAGTTTAGTGGATGTAGAACACCATTTGACACTCCAAACTGTTTCTTTGAGTCTTTGATTTGGCGCTGTACACTGTTAATAATCAGGCTTATTCAGATGCATTCATATGTCACTGAGCACAGCACACGTGGCAGCAGCTGCCCCCCTCACACCATTATGTGCCCTTAGCATTTACCTACACTGCCTATGCCTCAGGCCGGGTCTGCATGTAGTAACCAGCTCATAATATTCTCTGGTGTCTGAGTCATAGACACGTATTCTTGTCTGTCCTGGATCTTCTGAATAATAAATACTTAATATTAGGTTATCTGTAACACACACAACCGAACTCTTAAACATGTTTTATGGCAGATATTCTGAATATGAAATGTTCTTGTGTCAAAACATGTTATATTAATGTTGTCACAGATAACCTGGTGGAGGGGAAGAGGAAGCGCCGCGGGGCTCAGTCTGGTCTGACCACGCCCACCCGGTCCCCTCGAGCCCCTCGCTCCAAACCTGGTCCAAGTCCTGGTCCAAACCCTGGCTCCAAGAGGAAACTGGGCTCTGACAGGACGCCTGCAGCCAAGAGGGGGCGCCGTGGAGCCGGTAAACTGGACTTTTAGAACGTTTTTACAAAAGGGTTTAGATGAAATTATAAATTTAACTTAGGTTTGATATGAGTTGTGACCTTAGATTTGAACTGTAGAGATGTGTGTTGTATATAACTCTGAAATAGTTTTTATCCAAAGCATTTTAATGTCTCTGCAGACAGAATTATGTCTTTAATAATTTACTGTTTTTTAAAGATTTGTGTTGAGATTTTACAGAATAATTTCATCATGTATTTTTTCTTCCAAAATTGTAAAATAATCTGTTTTCTGCAGATTTTAAGGATTTGTGTGAATTTTTAACTCATCAATGAATTTAAACTTTAAAATGGCTGAACCTGTTTTTGTTCTTTTTATTATTACAATCAATGATCAAACTTTGACAAAATTAAAAAACTAAAACCAGGACCGAACCAGGACCGAACCAGGACCAAACCAGGACCAAACCAGGACTAAACCAGGACCAATGAGAACCTTTTAGTTTGCCTGTAGTATTTGTGTCGTGTCCCGGCTGTGGTGTCTGCAGTTGGCATCTTAACTGGTAAAAACATTTCTCTAATTTTAAATTCCATAATCGTGGTGGTGGTGGTGACACTGGTGCGGGGCTCTGGAGTCTCCTTTACTCACTCCTCTTTCACTGAGTGTAGGCCTGTCCGGATAACACATTTTGAAGCACGATATATTGCTACAGAGGAATATAACGATAAACGATCATATTGAAAGTACTTTATGTCACTGACACAAAGCAGGATAATCCCAGTAAACTATTTTTAAATATAATAGTGTATATAGTATAATGATAGTATCATTTAAACACCTGATCTGCAACAAATAAACAGCAGA
>KN485378.1:72221-91355 GCA_000787095.1 Periophthalmodon schlosseri | reverse complement strand
GTCAGACCTGTTCCCAGTGCATGTTGACTCCATGACTCCACCAGGGCTGCCCTTTGTCACCAGTTCTGTTCATTGTATTTATGGACAGAATTTCTAGGCGCCGCCAGGGGCCGGAGGGGGTCCGGTTTGGGAACCACCGGATCTCATCTCTGCTGTTTGCAGTTTTTGTCCTGAGGGCTTCATCGAGCCAGGACCTGCAGCAGGCATTGGGGCGGTTTGCAGCCAAGTGTGCTCCTCTAAATCCGAGGCCATGGTTCTCGACCGGAAAAAGGTGGCTTGCCCTCTCCGGGTCAGTTTTGAGTCCTTCCCTCAAGTGGAGGAGTTCAAGTGTCTCGGGGTCTTGTTCATGAGTGAGGGAAGGATGGAGCGTGAGATTGACAGGCGGATTGGTGCAGCATCTGCTGTATCAAACTGTCGTGATAGAGAAGGAGTTGAGCCAAAAGGCGAAGCTCTCAATTTATTGGTCAATCTACATTCCGACCCTCACCTATGGTCATGAACGAAATCAAACTTTCTGAATGATAAACTAAGGTGATATAAACAGATAAGAAAGCACTTTAAATTTAGGTTTACCTTTTTATGAAATGATCAATTAACTGAATAATCTTGAAAGTTCTATAAATGACCTGTTTCTGATCATTGTATTCTTATAATATTATGAGCTTTGGACAATGACTGGGCAGAGGAGGAGCTCGGAATAGAGCCGCTGCTCCTCCACATGGAGAGGAGCCAGCTGATGTGGCTCGGGCATCTGTTCAGGATGCCTCCTGGACACCTCCGTAGGGAGGTGTTCCAGGCATGGCCCATCGGGAGGAGGCCCCGGGGAAGACCCAGGACACGCTGGAGGGACTATGTCTCTCAGCTGGCCACCGGAGGAGTTGGAGGATGTGTCTGGGGTGAGGGAAGTCTGGGAGTGTCTGTGTACACTGGTGTATGAATGTGTGTGTGAATGGGTGAGTGTGTCCTTGATGTAAAGCGCTTTGAGTGCCTTGAAGGTGGAAAGATGTGTGTGACCATTTACCCGTTATGCATTTTTCTGGTATAGAGTTATAATCTATGACACCTGTGGATGATTATCATGGTATTGACTTAATAAAAGAAACAGGTCTGTTAACTTCTGGTTAAAAACTGTAGAGTTGTTTTCCACCTCTCACTATAACGTTATCATCACAAAACACCGTTCTAGCAGACCATGCTAACAGACAGCCCCGCTTATGGATAAATACTCCAGCGAGCAGTGGAGTTTTTGTTTTCATTTATGCTAAAATGGCTATGCAGCGCTGTTGGACCATTTTCAAAGAAATACATAAATTTAAGAACAAAGTACGTACAGAGCATAGAGTGTGAAAGCACTCTAAATCAGTTTAAGAAAGTTAATGATGAGAGGAAATCATTATGACATGGTTTAAAACTCCCAAAAATCTATTTTGCATAATATGTCTCATTTAAACATGCACACATCACAAAAAATAAAACTAAGCCTATGATGAGGGAAAAACATTATAATATGAGCTCATTCATTAAAGTGAATTTTATAAAACCACAGATTGCATTCAAAAGTAGCAACCACAACAACACAGTTTCAGTCCCATGCAGTCTCCATCTGAGTGGAATTCTAACAATGATCATGCCACTTTTATGAACCTTTTTCCACACAGTTGGGACTAGATTTTCATTTGCTTTTCATTTTAAGGAGTCGTTTTGCACCATCAGCTCATTTCTGCTTGTTTGGAGAAACCTTGACTTCCCACATGCAGCGTGAAGAATGAAGATTCACTTAACATTGTGCCAAACAACAACATGGACAGAAAACAGTGTTCACATACTGCAGCCACTTTGCGCTACAGCCAAATCCAGAAAGTCCTGACCTTTTATCTGAAGGCAAATCAGACGCGCCCAAAGTTCAACCTTCACAACGCATGCATAACATTGTTCTCATTTACTTCAGTGCACTGTATAAAAAGGTTATTTCTCGGCCGCACATCAATGACACCGACAAACGTATAAATCTCAGTAGGTCACTTGAGGACATGACGTCTAGAGTTGCTTGTCTGGTGCTGAGATTTCTTGTGAAATGTTTAATTCATTTACTCGGCCATCCAAGGACAGAGTCTGACAATTGAGTTTTGGGTTGTTTGTTTGGCCTGCGGTAGTATTGTTTGGATAGACCCCTGAGTGCGTGGCGGGAGTGGTCTCCAAACACCATCTGTTACATAAAGACCCACCTGTGAGGGCAGCAGCACCATCTGACAGGATTAAGATGTACTCTGTCTTTGATTTGACAAACAACGTGGTCACTTTATGAACTGCATCAATAGCGGACAAACAGGAGACATGATAGTTTTACAAACAGCAGGTTCCGGTGGTGGCAGTCAGCAGTCCCACGACACTACATTTAAGTCTGTTTACTTCTCTGCTGGGTCAGTCCTTGTTCACACACACCGCGCATCATTCACCCCAAACATCCCACCATGAACCACAACAGAGGCCATCAGCTGATTGCCAAACGAATTTCCATGACAATGAGCTTCAAGCAACAGAGGCCCATGAATACACACGCACACGCTCACTTCCCTCGTACATCTGCTGTGGTCTTTTCTTTCACATAAATACAGCGTGAGGGCAATGTGCGCTGGTGGTAGCAGAGAAAAGGCACAAACAAGCAGGTTGCAAGGTTGCAAAAAAAAGCCCATTCATGAAATATATGTGATCTAACCACTTTCAGCATGGACTGCATGGTGAAAGTAGGTCAGCCCGAGGTCAGCAGCTTCCACATCACTCTCGCGCCGCTCTAGGACAGGAGTCGCTCTGAGACCACCTGTTTCTGAGCGGCCGTTTACTGCGATCCAGAAAGCGTTTGTCAGGTTCAGACAAGTGCACCGCTCTCAGATCAAATGCAGTTTTACGTCAAGATAACTACAAGAAAACAACCCTAAACAAGCCATTGTTCCCAATACTCAACAAAAATACATTTCTTCAATAAACAATTTGAAAATTTTTATGAAAATCAGACAAAATTCATAGTGGATCAATACCTGCTATAACTGAATATTTCCATCCAAGTCCTTCTTGGGTATGTCGGCTACATCTTATAGGGCCATATAAGGCAGCTGTATGTGTGTGTGCCAGCGGACTAAATTAAAATGTATGTTAAACAGGGCTTAATTTGAGCCGGAACAAGCAGCAATAGGATCTGGCAACTGTCACAGTGCATTTCTGGTGACCCAGTAACTAGACTGGAGTTATACCTTTATGTTTAAGGTCTTGAATAATATAAACACAGATATGGGTTTACATTATATTTATAGTTATATTTTAGATGAACTAAGCCCATATATTTGTGAGCCATAGCCTACATTTCATCTCCTCCGCCCCGTTCTCACAGCACAGACCTGTCCTACAGCTGGATCCTGCTCCACTGTCCCCTTCTGTGAGAGTGGTCCAGCCCGCTCCCGAGCCTCCCAGGCAGAGCGGGAGTTCTGAATCTAAATTACAGGCAGCTCACTTTTTTAACCAGCCAAAGCGGCAAAATGGGATTAATTTGTTCACGATATTAAATGCACTTTGACGACAGAGGGGGCAGACGAGGATGTGAGGGAATTCGACATTGCAGCATTAGCTCTAAATACAGGTAAAGTCATACGCTTTAGGCTATGGTGTGAACAGCCTCACGGATGAGCAGCTTGTACAAGTTTTTGTTCCAATTACTGTAGATCAGTGTCAGATTGAGCAGATACAAAGAGCGAACGAGGGGAGCGCTGCGATGTGATGCGGGGTCGTGGAGCAAGTGCGTGGGAGGGCATCTGTCAGAGTGTTGTAGTGTTGTAAACAGCCTTGTGTGAATGAGCAGCTTTTGCACCAATCCAGGTCTGTTCCAAACTGTAGCAGAGTCAGACTGAGTCGATGCATGGCGCGGGAGAGGGAAGGGGAGAGCTGCACTCTGGTGAGGGAAGCGAGCGCCTGGGAGGGCATCCGGGCGGCATGGTTACAGTAGCAGGTGTCACTGTGACTTGAGTTAGAATGCCAACAAATAAAATAGCCTTTAATATGGTTTAGAATTGAGCGTTGGCATTTCTGAGTGCTTATACTCACCTACTGTGTGCGTTCCGGTAAAGGTTTGACTTAATATGAACACCTTGTATGAAGCCACTTTTTGTTTTCCGGCAACATCTCATTTACAGATTAAGCACTGATGATAGGATTATAGCTCCTCCATTGTTATTATGGAAGTTTCACATGGATATTAACAGTAGCTCAGTTGGTGTTCTTCTGGTCTGAAGTTTGGTGGTTCAAATTCTCCAGTTAGAAACATAACTGCGGGACACATAATTGCCCACAGTACTGTCATTGTGTTCTTGGGCAAGACATTTAACCCCCTCACCCCAACTGTCTGCATGCACTGATGTTTCAACGAGTGAGTGGTTCCTTGCTCTAAAGTGCTTTGAGTGCCTTGGAGGTGGAAAAGCACTATGTAATGTTACCATTCTAAAATACAATGACATTTTTACAGTTATTTCCTTTGACTTTTGTCTTCTACTGTCCTGTAACCTGCAAATTGTTAGCTTTGGGCTGGTAAATAAAGAGTATACCATTTCCCTTATAAAAGTGGAGGGAACTGTGCAGAACACCTGTCAAAATAAATAGATCTAAGGAGTGACTGAAGCAGAAATCCAGTCTATCTATCAAAGTAATCGTGTCGCTGTGCCGATGTTTTGTATGTGCGTTTGTGCGTTACGTGTTTGCGCGTTCATGGTTCACGGCGAGGTCAGCGCTTTTATCCCACCCCAGCTATTCAATCTGCCATTTAAACTCATCTCTAATTATCAGCGTGCTAATTACACATGGGTAAAGACGTACGTGTGCATGTGGCAGCGCATATTTGTGTCTGTCTTAAGGTGATGCTCCACATAATGAGATAGAGAAAGGCCTGTTAATGCCTCACGGAGCTGCCTGATGGATGTGGGACCAGCGGCTCGGCACAAAAGCTCACGGAGAGAAACAGAATGGCATCAACTCCAGCTCTGCCATTACAATTATTATACGACACACTCTCCTGCACGAGGGGGATATAGAGAGAATGACAACAAGAAGTCAAGATGGCTTCCAAGTGCAGGTACAAGACAGACAAATGTGTGAATGAATCAAAAAAATCTGAAAATATATTGGTAATAGTAGCTGACATGACAAAATTTGTGTCCCAGCGTGTTGCGGTTTTACATTTTATGTCAGATGCTCATCTTATAATTGGACGTATAGAAAGCACTGCCTCGCATTTTGGTTTGCATTGACATTTAGTTCATTATATTTAATTCATAATGGAGCATTCATTGTCTATCCAGATGTACCACGCTATGTAAATGTAAAGAAAAATAAAATATTGTGTGATTATTTTATCTGTTAGAAACTCACTTGGTCTTGTAACTAAAACTCTTTTTTTTTGGTAGTCAAAGACAGTGTTAGGAGAACCTTTCATGTACACCCTTTTGTTCCCTTTTGCTTGTTAATCTTGTCAAGATAGTAAAGGAAAAATATAAAATCTGTCAACTGGACAAAAGGTTGTAGGAGTGAAGACGTTTCGCTGCTCATCCAAGCCGCTTCTTCAGTTCTGGTCAGATTATTGATGGACACTGCCTTATCTTTCTCTGAAGGGAGGAGCTAACCACACTGAAACTAAAAGATGTCAAGATGTATTTGTAATGTATCTGAATATAGATGCAATCAGATCAAACTGTTGGCTTTCAGACCTCTCTCCTTTGAAGTATATCACACCCTGTATTGTTTTTACTCCACATGTTACAGCCTGAGGTGAACCAGCTCATGAATCCCACCAGGAGCTTGTCTGGCCATACCTCAGTAGGAGTTGTCACATTCTCACTTTGAAATATATGTCCTTTGATCATCTTAGAGTATATAAACTTGGTGATTTGTATCATTCGGTATCCGGCTTTGGGGCAAATGCTGTTGGTTGTTCTGTTGGGCTTATTTATTGCAAGAAAAAAATGTTTCGTCTTTGCTTCAACATTCATCAGTGCCTACAAAACCAGTCTTTTTCCACAACATTAACAAGCATTTTATATAATTTTTTTTGAATGCATTAAGTCTTTCAAAAGCAATGATTATTACATCTAAATGTTTGAAACTTTTATATCACTAACTGTTGTCATTTTGTCTTTCTGCAATAAAAGTGTGTTTGTATTTAATAACCTCTGGAAGAGAAATTGAGCTGGGATCTAGAGGAGCCGTGAACAGTAGACGTCTCCTGGATATAACCTTAATACAGGGGAATAGGATGTTTTACACTAAATAGTAAAAACTGTACTGTCGGTGTCAAAAAGAAGGTGCACTACTGAGACAGTTCAGTAAGTTTAGTTTTGTTGTGTGTGTGTGTTTTTTTTTATTATTTACATAGTTTAAATATAGATTTTACACAATTACAAATGCATACCTAGTTATTATTATACCTCTAATGACGCAGGCCAAGAAAACAAGGACTACGCTGGCAGAGTCCGGCTGGTACAGCACAGAAATGCAATTTTTCAGCCTACTATACCCCGTTTTTAGTTTCAGTATAAACACTGTAAATGTTAAATGATTGTCAACATAGAAGCTCAAATCTCCTTTGTCAAAATGATTAGCGTGTTTGATGGTTTGCCCACATCCACTCAAATGTAATAATCCACCAACTTTTTCACTATATCACAGTTTAGACCTTCGCTCTGTTGAGTCATATTTCGACATCAGCGGTTTTATTTGGGGCAGATAAGGAGAAGCTCTGGTCCAGTCCATTTCCTGTGGTTACCAAATGGGTCTGCCTATGTTCTGATCACGCTGAGATCCTCCTCTTCTTTTGTTGTGATATGAAACTTATTCAGCTTGTTTGATTTCCCATCGGACCAGAACAAGTCAAACAGAGATTTGAGAAGACCAAAGATGGAGGATGAGATCTGAGGAAGTAAAGAGTGACACAGATGAAAAGAAGAATGAAAAAGCATAGGGATCAAACAAGAGGACTGGCAAAGCGTGTATGTGTGTGTATGTGCGTGTATGTGCGTGTGTGTGTGTGCATATGTGAACAAAATTGAACTGTCTTTCACTGTCTTCTATCCTTTTTTCGGTCTGGCTATGATTGAGAGGTGTATTCACAGTTTGGTCCTTTTCTAGTCCTGGTTTAGTCCTGGTGTGCAAGTGTATATTCTTTATTTGAGTGGGTGACTATAGAGCCAGGATCTTTAGATAGGGTACTTACTCAGCCATACTTGAGGAATCACTTCTTTAAGTTGTAGGAGGAGACCGGAGCACCAGAACACCCAAAAGATACCCACCCGGACCCATAAAGAACATTCATTTCTCACTTTGCTTTGATGAACCCATTCCCTTGTTTGACAATCACTGTTAGAGGGGATTTAGTGCTTATGAATGAATTTGGCACAGTTTATGTAAGAGGCTTGTTTGAATTCCACAGATGTGCACATTTGAACATCCACAAACACCGGCTCATGTCTGCAAACACATTTCAGTACAACAAAGAGATCAAAAATGACAACTATTTCAACAATAAGGAGCGTATTTGTAATGTCAGTGTTTGATAGACTCACAATAACCACGACAAAATCAACTATTTGTATGTGTCATTTGTTTATAATGGGAGTCATTTCATCAAAGTCAGTGGTAAAATGTTCAGTTTACTTGAGTCAATAGTAAAACTTACAGTTGCAGATATGAAAAGTAAAAGCAATCATTTCATAATCCGAGACAAATAAGGTTGAATGTGAATTTTGAGCCGAACGGTTGGAAACTTGAAACGGGGTAGTTTTATCAGAGAGGTGATAATACAAGAGCAAGAGCTTTTGGAGAGACTGTGCTCAAACAGCAATCGGTGATGGATTTTGCAGGTATTTTCATAGCAATACTGAATACTGAATGTTACACAGTATGGCATTAAATGTATCTATCTTGCATTTTTTTTAATTACAGGTCTTTTATTGGTAAACAAAAAGAACTTCAAAATCTGTGTTACTTGGCCCAGTGGCATCGCCCACTTGTGTCCATGGATGATAGATAAGGTTCAAGGGCCCATATTATGTTATAATGTTGTTTCCTCATCAAAACCATACCTGGAGTTTTATTTTGTTTAACACATACCCTGCATATTTGGGCTAAATTCTTCTCTCAAACAGAAAACTCTGTTCCACCTTGTGATGTCATGTGGTAACACTGGAAGTGCTCCACGTATTTTTTAAGAAAACTCTGTTCCACCTTGTGATGTCATGTGGTAACACTGGAAGTGCTCCACTGTATTTTTTAAACTCCATATGCCTTCACTAGAATCAGCCCTGGAATTGCCATCTTTACTGAACTAAAGGTAAAAGATAGCTGTTAATTTGAAAACTACAGCTCCATGACATCACAAAGTGGAACAGAGCATTTTGAGCTTGGAGATGTAGACAGACTAATAATGCAGTGTAACTCAAACATGTGTGAATGAAACAAAACACAACTCCAGGTATGTTTTTGATGACATAACAACATTATAACATGGCTTAAAATTTTGCTTAATATGGGACCTTTAATGCCATACTGTTCAATGTTCTTAGCAAAGCAATCACACCTCCATGACGGACTCTCCACTTAAAAAGTTAAATGGCAACTCATTGAAGAAAACACACAGCTAATCTATCAGAAATCCAAAATGGCTGACAGTCTGATTACCGCAAAGTAACATACAAATTACACCTGCACAAATGTTGTTTTCCACATCCATATCTATGTAGTAAGATGTGCCAATCATAGTTAACCTCCTGGAAGGCATTTAGTTTGTTATTCAGATTCCCACTTAGTCTCATTCATTTGCACAAACAGCTTGTAAATGAGGCTTAAAGCAGAAAAAGCTGTTACCGCGGGCAAGCTTTTTTCCCAGGTATAATCGCTAACGCACATTCATTTGTAATTCTGCATTTCTCATCTGGCGGCTCAAACAGTGATAATTATGAGCCCGCACACAGAGAGGAGAAGAGGCTGATTGGGAGTGCGCTCTCGTCTACACCCAAAGGCTCCCATGCACCTGATGCTACGAGAAATAGCCAACACGGGGATTACAGGTTATACACGGAGCGTTGTCTAGCTGAGAAATAACCAGACCAGGGCGACAGTTCTACTTTTAATGGAAATTTGAAATGAAAACTTTTGTAAATTATAGATTCTAAAAAATTGGTTTTATTCAGTTTGGGGTTGTTACTTTGCAAGACACGAAAATTGAATCTGGAATTTGTTTTGGATTGGTAATGTTAGAAAATACAATTACAATGCAAGATACCAACTCTAATCATTAGGGGTCAGTAGGTAAAATAACTTTTTAGAATAGCATTTATGCCTGAAGTGCTTGTGTACAGGCCTGTAGAATTAGTGATTCATTTTGTCAGACAGCAGCATTTGTTTACCTGCTTTACATATTTCGGCTACTTCCAGTAGTCTTCCTTAGAAGCATCACATGATGGTGAAGTGACGTCTTGAAGGCTGCTTTACGCCCCCTACTGTCTGACGTCTTCTTCAGGACTGCATCCCGTGTATGTTAAGGTGCGCGCCCCTTCGTCTTGATTTATGCTCCGTGGACCTTGTTTGTGGACCTGAATGGCCTCTGGTCCAGGGATGGTATTTGTTGCTTTCAGCACAGATGACCCAGGCATTGTTCCAGTCCATGATGTGGTTTTGTCTCTTGCAGTGGTCAGATATGGCTGATTTCAGATTTTCCTGCTCTGCTTGTTCTTTTATTGCTCTTTGTCTTTTGGCTGCTTCTTTTTCACACTCTTTTTAATGTTCTTTTTTCCCTGTTCCAAATGGTCTTCCTGTTTAGATTGGCACATTTGTGATCTGGATGTATTCTGTCCTTTGGTTTCACTAATAACTGTCTGAGTTTCGTGTGTGGTTTGACCAGTGTATTGATGTTGTGTTTCCTCATGCCTCTCTGTTTGTGTTCTGTGACCCCCCTGATGTATGACAGTGTGACTATTGCAGGATTTTTAGTATTGTGTGTGTGTGTTCTTTTCCTTCCTTTATGTGTTCTTCTCTGTTTTGTGCCTTTGTGGATACTGACAGTTGGTGTGTGCGTTGTGTATATGTGTCCTCAGTCCTCCCTGTCCTGAGTATCTGTGATGACGGTGGTTGTACAGGGTTCTGACTACTGACAGTTTGTGTTCTGTTGGGTGTTCAGACATCCATAGTATGTATTGGTCAGTGTGTATGGGTATGCGGTATATTTTTATTTTTATGCTTCCATCGTCTTTGTTTTGTTCCTCCGCATGTGTGAATTTTATGCTTTGGTAAAGGTTCATTCTGTTTTACATGTGGTGCAGGGTCTAAGACACGTCACTACATCACATCACTGAGGAAGGCTATAGGAAGTAACCGAAACATGTAAAGCAGGTAAACAAATGCACCTGTCTGACAAAAAGAATTTGATTACATTAACCACATCAGTTTGAGCCTCATTAAGTTGCCATGTTGATTTCCCCTGCTTCACTGCTTTTTCTTGAGCTGATTGGTGGAGACACTACTATATGACAGGATTCTTGTTACACTGGTTCTTGCATGTTGTATGTCACGGGGAGGTGCTGTCCGTCAGATCTGTAATGGTGCGGTCAAATAAATCTTACACAGTTTAATTTTTTACTTGACTCCTTGGATGCTACGGCTGGCCCAGGCCAGTAAGAGGCCAGATAACATCGACAATCTTACAAAGATCAAATAAGTCAAATGAAAACTCAACAGTATGATGAAAGTTCTAGTCCATTCGTCAAACTACTTCTTGAAAAAGTTACCAACCAGCAGTTCATTTTGGCACAGACTTTATCCTATACAAATTATGAGCTTGATAATTAAAACACTAAAAGACTTGTATTCATTATTAATATTGATTGTTTTTGTTCGAGTTCAGACTGACTTCTCTTTTCAAAGCAGCTTTCATCATAGTTGGACATTGACTTTTATTTCAAAGCACATTTATAGATTATATTTTTAGATGCTTTATAATTGCTCCGATCTGACCAAACACTATATTTTTAGATTTTGTGCAGAGTGGAGGATGGGCCAGGTCTTGTTTTCTTATCACTTTTACTGACTCTGAGTCCAAAGTGTAGTCTTTGGTGATGATTTATTTATGTGTTTGGTTTCCTCTGAGGAGTGTCTCTTTCTTGTGCTGACTGACGAAATCACAATATCTGTCTCCGCTCTCTTCTTTGTTTTTGAAATGCCACAAAAGTCAAAGAGGGAGTTTTGACAGAAAACAAAATAACATGAGAGGTGTCACATTATAAAAGTGAAAGTACACAGGTTTTTTCTCTTCAATTTAGACAGAAAACTTTTGCGTCCTCATATGGTTCGTTCCTTAACAATTCTTGACCACTTTTGACCGTCTCAACTGTTGTGTTTTCTTCCCTATTCATTTTGTTTTTCTATAAATTATCAAATTTACCCAATCCACTTGATTCTGCCAAGCCACGTTTACTTCTAACTGCTACTGACCCTTACAATTTAGCATTTACGGTTAAGCGGAAATTCCATTCATTTCTATAGTTGAAGTAGCCGCCAAAATATTACATTAAGAAGGTTGGTTTGTGTCAGTGTTCATCTGCACCAACAAATCAATAATGCAAAATCATACAACCAGAAGGCAGGGTACAATTAATGGCGGCTCCCATGGCAACCAGGTGCAAAATGTCCCTAATTATGACCAGCATAACATTACATAACGTTTCATTGGCATAGTGCAGTTGGCATAAAAATAAGTTCCTAATGATGCCGCATGGTGACAATTTGAAAAGGCTAGAGTCGGAACTTGAACCAGTGATTCTATAGGATTCAAAGGCGTGTGGTGTATCCACTAAACCACTGCTCACACAGACCATCTTGAACTGTTGGAGCTCTTAGTATCATGTTGGCTTCTTTACTCACCCAATCAATTAAACTTGTGTGAGCTGTGAAGTATGCTGGGTAATTAAACGGGCTTAGATGTGAATGGTGTGAACAATTATAGTAGAAATATTTCAAAGGAGTGGAATATAGCTAAAATTGAAAGAGGCAAAGAAGTGTAAAAATGTAAAAAGTTAATGCTTTACAGGGTTTTTTTGCACTCACACTTAATTAAAAAATACTGTATAAGGAGCTACTCCATTGAAGTCACTTATACAAATGTTTATTTTTGGTAAGGTATGGTAAGAATTACAGATATGGAACGTTACAGCAATCAGTTGGAATATAAATAGATAAATATGTTCCAAAGAAATGCAAAAAAGAATAGAGACATTTCATTCATAATACGTTTACTGTACAATAAAAATATCAAATAAAAAAAAATCAATTAATATAATGAAAAATAACTAAATATACAGTGTTTTCAGATTTGTAGATTCTAAAAGTCTTCAGGGATCAATTTGTGTATCACAGTTGGTAGGAACACATAATCATGACAAAACACTAGAACGTTGGGCCCAAAAGGTGATTGTGGTGAAAGAAGCCAGTAACCCACCATCACAGCCCCTCACTCTCTCTAGGTGTGTCTCGTCTTTCAGAAGCCATTACGGCGTGTTAGCTTGGTCGGGTGCTAAGAGCCCGCTGGTGCCATCTCTCCTTCTCACCTGCAAACTGCTATTTTCTCCGCCTCCTTTTCTGTCATTAGACCCCACTACGTCTGAGTAAAATGTGTTTTCTCCACAGTCGTACGTCCTCAGAAACACATCTTAAACAGTTACAAGGAAGCATCGGGGCCAACATGGAGTTCAAATCAATAAGTAATCAGCGAATGACCTTCAGTACAAACCCATGATGCGGCGTTCATTTTAGTAACTCTATTTTTGGTTATTTTACCGAGCAAGTCATTGAAAACCCTGTATCTTGTCCATTACCGGCCGTAGAGGTGGTGTACGGGAAACATCTCAAAATCAATAAATCACTAGCACGTGGTTTGGAGTAATTAGGACAATACATCTGAAATGAATGAGACATAGGCCTGAAAGATGCCTGGAAAATGCATCCAATACAAAAGACATTATTTAGAGGGAACCAAAATGAAATGTGATGAGAGGTGGAAGTAAACAGTACTATGTTACAATGTTAATACAGTCACTCCTTTATTACATTTTAAGTGTTTTGTTTATGATTACATTTTAACAAAGTTATACTATATTTGGGATAGCAGTGGCTCAGCACTCATCCATCAGCTTGGAAGGCCAATTTCTGCCCGGACCCGTGTGTGCTGTTGTGTCCATCGGCAAGACACTTCACCCTCCGTTGCCTAGTCTGAATGTGGTGAGTGCGTGTGGTGTGGTACATAGTCTGAATGTGGTGAGTGCGTGTGGTGGTAGGAGACGCCTGTGGTACAGATTGGCAGTGAAGAGTGGTCAGAGACCATAGAGGAAAAAAGAATTTGTAAGAAGATGGCCGTCAAGGGAAGGAGTGGTTTGTTGGGCTCCACTCATGCCCTCTGTAGTTTACTATTTATTTTATTGTGGTTGAATGTTTGGACCTACAATTTTTCACCACATAAGGGTATTTTGGCTGACTCTATGTGCAACTGCCGGGCAATATTACTTCTCCTTTTAGATCAGGGTACTCAACCGAAAACTGCTGCTTCACTGAAAATGTAAAGAAGCCCCTGGATAGGGGTGAGGTGGTAGTAGCGGTATTTTTCAATCTAAAAAAAACTTTCAAAACGGTCAGTCACAGCCCGCTTTTATCCAAATTGCATTCATCTCCCCTGAGGCAGTGGGATGGCTTGGCTCTTTTCTTCAGGGTAAGACGCAGCCCATGAAAGTAGCCCAGGACAAATCCTCATTTCTAAATACCTCTATGGGCATACCTCAGTGTTCCATACTGGGGTCGCTGCTGTTTAGTCTTTTTATAAACGACCCGTCTTTGATTCGCCCAGGTGTCCGCTGCCAGCTTTACGTGGATGATGCAGTTTTTTATGAACCTGCCAAGACACCAGAGCAAGCTGCAGATGTTTTGTCTGTATGCATGGCTAAGGTTAGTTAATGGCTCACCCAAAATAAGCTGTTTCTAAATCTTACTAAGACAGTTGCTATGTGCTTTTCCATTAAAAAATAAATTTAGAACACAATTTTCAGGTACATTTACAAAATGACAAAATACAATAGGTAAATTAATTTAAATATCTTGGACTGGTTCTTGACCCCCAACTGAAATTTGATAAACAAATTAAGAAAATAGCCAAAACAATACAAAGAAACCTAAATTGCTCCCTCAGCCACAAAGCACATTGGTTCACTGTACAATCAAGCAATACAAATTATGGATAGAAAACCAATCCGCCTTCATCCCTGTTGCATCCTTAAGAGTGATAATTTATTACGTTTCAAGAGCTTCAGCAATTTGTGTTTTCTCAAATTATTTTTTAACATGTTTTCATAATCTGTCCCCTGAACCACTCAGTACATTTGTCCAGAGACCAAACAGCAGCAGGGTAACAAGAGGCACCTTCAACAACTACTGCAAAATCTCTCAGTGCAGAACATCATTTGACTTTTCTCATAAGAGCTGCACACTCTGGAATACACTACCCACTGAAATGAAGTCCATTTGTAAGTTGAAAATGTTTACCTTCAGTCTCAAATGTTGTCTTAAATTAAACCAAAACTGTATCCACTTGTAAATAGTGTGTGAGTGAATGAGTGAGGGGAAAGAATGAAAATGTATAGTTGCACTGTTGTATTTATATAGATGAATAACGTTCTTATGTATTTTGGATTGTGTCTTGTATTATGTATTTTAGTGTAGAAAAGCTCAACCAGCGACATTTGCCATACTCTATATGCATCGCATCAGCTGCAAGCTTTGTTTTGTAACTTTGTCTGATTGTGTTGTCTCTGCCAAATATATAGATAGAAATAAATAAAGAAGACGATCCAACCAAAAAAGAAATTCAGACAATGTGTCCCAGCGGCCCTGTGCCTGCAGAGGAACAAGCAATGCCTCACCGACACTATAGAGGAGTGAGCTGCTGACCTGGACCGAGGGGCTGCATAGTGAGAGGGGACTTTGTGAGTCCATATCCCCCTGACAAGTCCAGTGTCAGAGGAGAAGGGCCACATGACTCTCAGACTGCTCCCTCTTTTGAAAATATTTCTTCAAGGCGTTGTACTTGATTTTTAATGTCTTAAAAATATGAAAAGCAGAACTAGTTCATTTTAAAGGGTTTGCAGTGGTCCAGTTTTATTCCTTACTTACCTTAGGCATTTTAAGTATCCTAATTATTTACCACGATGAGTTCTTAAGCGCTTTTCACACCTCCTGAGACCAGTTTTGCCATGACAGTAAAAGTAACAAAAACTTATTCTTTTCTTAATTTATTTATTTGTAAAGGGGCAGCACATATTAATGAACATTTAGAAGGATATGTAAAGATTATGGCCAATGTTCCATCTTCAGTCCCTCGGCAGGTTGATCAAACAGTCAAACACTCTACAGGACAGGGAACAGCAACAATCACACAAAAACAAGGCAAGGCAAGTTTATTTGTAAAGGACAATTCGTACACAAAGTAATTGAAAGTGCTTTACAGAATACAAAAGACATTAAAGTCACAATACAAATAAATCAAAACATAAATAATCATCATAACATTAACATTAAAAGAGAAAAGTGCAGAACAAAAACCTTTCAGCCATATGCACAGCTAAACAGAACCATTTTGAGGCCTGTCTCACATCTTCAGGAAGACTGCTCCATATTTTAGCTGCATAAAACTGAAACGCTGATTCCCCATGTTTAGTCCTGACTCTGGGCACCAGCAGGAGGCCGGTCTCTGAGGTCCTCAGAGTGTGAGATGATAAATGTGGCACTAACATGTCGGAGATGTACTTTGGTGCTAGGCCATGGAGAAACTTGTACATGAGCAGAGCTGCTTTAAAGTCTGTTCTCTGAGCCAGAGGAAGCCAGTGCACAAACACTTCCTTATTAGAAATAAAATGCTTTCTAATTAGATGCAGACAGTACACAGGGGACTTATTTTGACCTTAAGAGCTGTTTATATACTATATCTGTACTGGGGCAAAAATCAAGTACTGGGCCTTGATGTCCCCCTTTGCCAATACTCCGCCTTAAAATGACAATCCTTAACATTTCAAAATGACTATATCTGAGGAGGAAAATGTGACCCCAATAAACAATATGGACATTTGTTATGGTGTGTTATGAAGCTGACCTCTTATGTGTGCTAAACATGGGTCAGTGCTCTCAGACATTCAGGTTTATTACTATCGACCGCTTACCCAACACAGCGGAGAGTCTATGCACAAAACAGCTCTCCACGGATTAGCAAAAAGAACACGGGGCACTTCAGGGAAAAAAACAGGTCGAATACTCAAAATGGACATGCAGAGATGGAGCAGTTTCCAACAAAAAAACATAAAAATACATTTGGTAATTATGAACCTACTCTGAGAAAAACTAAACCAAAACACACGGTCCATTTCTTGTAATGTTATGCTTTTGTCTGCTCTCTCTGTGTAACCATGTGCAAATATAAAAAAATGACTATGAAAACACATATTCCACGTTTTGCTCCTGTTGACACTGGTCAGAGCTGGGTTTCAGAGCTGGCCTGTTACACTGTTTGCTCTGAAAGAAATGAGTTGGATTTTCCTGTTTCTTTGACTTCTCTGTGGATATTGTCGAACCAGAGTACACACAAGAGACGCAGTGTCAAATACCAGCATTGCCTCAACTGGACTTTTGGATAAACTTGGATGAACTCATTAGCAGAAGTGGGTAGTACTCAGTTTACTTGAGTAATTCTTTTAATAAAATTGTACTTCTGTGAGTGGTTTTCTGACACTGCTCCTATCTGAGAAAATAACAATGGCTTTGTTTACATGCGCACCAAAAATCGTTATTTGATTTCTGGAGTTATCAGATTATTGAAATGCCGTGTTAACATAGTAATCTGGCAATAATCTGATAAAACAAAGTTCTCAAGAGAAAAGAGAACTGTTAAAGATAAAAAGATATATTTTAAAATTGGTTGTACTTTCTCTTCCAATACAACGGTTACTCTGAAAATCCATTGATATACTGTCGTGTCACCAGATTTCTTTTTGTTTTTAAACATGTAATTACTGGGTTTGATTTTTACAGGCTATGTAAGTGAACCAATTGTAATACTCTTTGAATTAAAGTAAAAGAAACTGATGATGTTACCTTGCCAGCCAGAACCACATGTTTTGACAAAACTTTACAAAGATGACTGGGTCTGGAACCATATTCTGTCTTTCCGATTCCAGAGGGTGTGATTGACAAGTCCAGTCAGAGAGAGCAGTGCGCTTGGGCCAGTGTGAACCCAACAGCAGTAAACGGCCAGTCCAAGAGCACTTGAAACAGGAGGTTCTCGGAGCGGCTCCACTCGCACTCTGGAGTGGGGTGTGAATGCGGCCGACCGCGGGCCGACCTACGCAGTCCACTGTGACAGTAAAAGTGCTTGGAATTGTGCAAAAAAGTGCTCAGATCACGTATATTTGTATGAATGGGCGTTGCAGAGCTGCTGTTTGACATGTTCGTCTGATCATTTGGATCAGCTTAATATCAGCTCTCACGTGGCTCATGGTGTGATGATGCACAGTGTATGTGAACAATGCCAACCTAAAAAAAAGTAAACAGAACGAAATCTAGTGCGCATTGGGGTGGGTCCACAGAGCGCAGTAACGTGTGAAAATTGCCTTAGATGTAAAAAAAAGAAAAAAAAACAACAACAACAACAACATGGAAGAGCAAGAAATAGTGCAAATTTCTGCAGAATCCACAATTGAAGCACCAAACTCTTATTTCTCTCAGGTAAAAGACGTTACCTGAGAGAAATAAGAGTTTCTCTCAGAAAGGAGGATAGTTCTTCCACATTTGAGAGACATACAATACAAATTAGCGGCTGCGGCTGGATCGTCTAAAGTTTAGTTAAGTTTCACGCTCTATGGTCCGATTCCAGACCCTTCTGGATTTGAACAGAATGTAGAAGGGACTGGCTGGTCAGGCAGTTGATGATGATGACTAATAGCCTCATTTATCAAGAGTTTGCTCATTGCAAAACAGCTAACCACACTAAAAGTGGAGTAAAAACCCAATGCATTTTCTTTATTTTATTTTAATATTTTAATAAATTATAGTATTACATTAAAATAAATTAACGAAAGACCAGATGAAGCTCATTGGACCAACACAGTTTCTCTCAGAGATGCTAAAAAAAGGCGCAGCACAGTTTTGCTCCTATTAGTCAATTAATATGCAAAAAGGGGTGTTTTCGCCAACATACGCAAAATGTGAGGTGGAGGAATTAAATTGCTTAGCGGGTGCTGCCAGATTTATTACAACTATGAGAGGTAAAACTGATAATATAGTACAGGAGAGACAGATGCAAACTTTTTACATAGGATAGCAATTTTTGCACCAATAGGGCATTGGATAGTGATTTTAAATGCTTAAAAACAACCAACAAGGACAGATAAGATAATAACATGTTGTTTTCAAAGCAGCAGTAATAAAATATAAACTCTTTACCTGTGAGACTTTGGCCCTGACTCCCACAAGTCTTCCACTGAACTGGAGTATTCCACAGCAGCTGTTCATCAAACCAGGCTTTGACACGCCTGCGTCTGCTTTTAAGTCTAAACCGAAAAGCATAATGCTGGTTAACCTGGTGTTAAAAGATTTCATGGGTCCCCATCTGACGCTCCTCGATCCAAACATTCATTTACACAACAATTCAACAATAGCCCATAGGAGCAGAGGCACACAAACTTGTGCACTCGCTGAATACTCTCATTTACATATCAGTTGTTCAACAGAAATAATGCATGCACTTCCCAACAGTAAATCACATGCAGCATGCCCACAAATTGCACAAGCTGTTTATACTTGCAGTGTTGCACCTAGACTGATGACTGAGGCCCTACACCAAAATGTGTGTGCAATATTAAATTATTTGAACTGTGTCTCCCGAAATGTTCTTTCAAAGAAAAATTTCTCACTGAGTTAATAGGTGTCTCTTATTATAAATATTAACCAGCTTATGCAAGGAGTGTGAAGAGTGATAAACGCTTGAGCTAGGAGCCACACTTTGTCATGGCTGACTTTTTC
>KN485378.1:45369-72153 GCA_000787095.1 Periophthalmodon schlosseri | reverse complement strand
GCCATTTAAAAGAGCTACACGGCACTAGCTGCCTTCCCTTTCATATTTACTCGGTTTGATTTCATCATTCATTGGAGCCTGAACAAAAATTTGAATAGTTCCAACGGCACTTGAAGGCAGCATGATAATACAGAAGACAGCATCAACATGAATATGTGAACATGTGCTTGTACAATGTATATTTTGCTATATATTTGTTTGTTTTATAGACATTTTTTTTTTTTTACATGTCTATCAATCTCAGATCAAGTTGTTTCCCCTGGAGACAAAGTTTAACATGACAATCATTGCATTTAAGCTAAAAGAAAACTAGATGTGCCAAAATTATGAGGATATTTCTTTTTGCATTTTTGTGTGTATTTATTTTTTGTATCAGTAGGAGCATTTGCAAAAGTACACGTAGCCATTCCAGTGGCAAATGTTGTAGTGTGTCAAACTTTTTGAAACTGAGAGCTACTTTATGGGTCCTGAGTCATACGAAGAGCTACTAGTTTGATACGCTCTTCTGAAATAACAAATTTGCTCAGTTTGCCTTTAGTTATACATTATTAATAATGATTAATGATAATCATCTATGTGAAGACACTGATCACGTTAATGACTTCTTACAATAATTATCAACAATAACAGCAAGGTGGGAAACAGATATCAATATTCAGCACTTTAACTTTATTAATCTCAGTAACTGAATTTAAATTTTCAGATGATCACTAACATCACTACATCTCGTAGGAAAAATGTCCCATTTGCACTATCCGCTGACAAACTTTTTTAACAAAACATGAACTATGTTGCACAATGTTTCAAAAAGTTATCAATTATGTAATGTTAAGGAAAAATCAACTTACATATTTTTAAATAAATCTCTGTTGCTTTTTGTGACTTTTTCGCCGGTCTCATGAAAAAAGACTGTTGCTTACCCAAAGCTGCCTTTAGCTCATGGGCTTTTTCTGCGCGTAGTGCGCTTCCCGGGGGGTAGTTAGCATGGTATTAGCACAGTAGCTTTTGTGACACGTAGTGAAGCGTCTTTCCACATTGTGCCACTCTGCCGTCGCCACAGCCCCCCCGAAAATGAGACACACACAGGTTTCTTTTACAGTCGTAAAAAAGAACTCTTCTTCCCGTTCATTGTGATAATGATACATTTTCTTTCTTTTTCCTGCCATGTTTTTGCATTCAGCGCGCATCTTCGCAGTGCCCGCGTGCTTACTATCTACAAACACTAGTTTTATCACGCGCACAAAACTAACCTTTGAACTAGAGTAGGTCAGAGTTCACCTTAACTTATCTAAATTTCATGTATAATGAACATATTTTTAAGATATTGTCATTTTTAAATCTATATAAATGCAATGCAATGATTAAAAAAATAGCAACAGAATAAAATTAAATTTTAGATGCAGCTCACTATTGAGTTGTGCTATTTTTAGAACCGGCCTGCGGGGCGACTCATGCAGTCCTTGGGGGCGACCTGGCGCCCGCGGGCACCGGGTTGGTGACCCCTGTATGGTATTGTCATAAAATGAGATACAGTTTGCATTATTATACACTACACTCACTATATTGTATGCCTACTTCATTAAGTTCATTAAGTCATTAAGGTAAACTGCATTATTACATGCATAACATTCTGTAATAACATACCTTGTAATTACATTGTACTTAGGGTCACATGTTATAATAACATACACAACACCAGACCCAGGACCTATGTCTCTTGGTTGGCCTGGGAATGCCTTGGGTTTCACCGGAGGAGCTGGGGGAAGTGTCTGGGGTGGGGAAGTCTGGGAGTCCCTGCTTAGACTGCTGCCCCCATGACCTGGCCCCAGATAAGCGGAAGAAAATGGATGGGTAGATGGACAACACAGTGCTTTATAGACCTATTGTACTTTATAGACCAGATGGGTACAATATATCAACTTCAAGAAAATGTATATTCAAAAAGCAAGAATGAGTTGATTTACTTGTGTGTCTGAGTTAATATTACCTGGCAGTATTTGAATACAAGTGTTGACTTCTGCTTTCTTCTACCTGTCAGTCATCCCTTTCACTATTTTTAGCTGCTCTTTGCCATATCCTCTCCTGTCTTCCATCAGGAGCGGGGTATCATTTGTTTTGACAAGGTTAAAGTCTGGGATTAGCGCTGCTCTTATCCCAGGTATAGCTCATTCACACAGTCATGAGGCTCAGAAAACCACAACCGCTGGGTTTTGTCTCTGCACGAGCCGACCCAATGGAAATTAAACTTCTTAAACCTGTCTCCTGGCACCGCAGTAGACTTGAATTCACAGCCAGTGTTGCATAGGCCACTGCAGCTCGTAACACAAAGTGACAAATTGATTAAAAAAGTGTGTCTCCCCATTCATATATGTGTTATTCTGACAAAAGCATAAGGAAGGATGGACATGTGTATATGGCCACTTATACTGACCAATGCAGTCTGAAAGAGCTGTAGTTTTGAAGATGTTCCCACCCAGTCTAACCATTATAGATTATTTAAAGAACATATGCATTATTATTGTTGTTACTGGCCTTTTAACATGCTCCTGAGTACCTTTGAGACTTAAAATAATCACCATATATCAAACTAGACATTATTTTTCAGCTTGAGATCTCCCCATACAAGAATCTGGTGTAGGTCGCCATCTATTGGCAGCAGAGGGAATTACAAAACAATTAAACTAACTGATAACCGACATTCCCAGACAAACTAAGCATGCAGTAGTAATGAAAGCAATTTGATGGCAAAAATGCTTTGAGCGAGTCTGACAATGATTTAGGTTCTTGCTCTTGGGAAAATTCAACTATTATTCCTATGATTCTGGTTTATTAATCTGTAAACTCTAAATGGATATTACGCCAATCAAAGGAGAGAGAGCACATAATTTTATAGTTTTGCCAACAATTTTAAAGGTGTCCAAAGTCGGGTGTAAAACTACTTCAGTTGGTAGTTCCATTCTGGGACAGTGCGTGGAGAAAAAAAACAGTTTTATACTGGGTTGTATTGGGTTTTAAGGTCCAATATTTATAATGCTTATATATGGATGAGATCTGGTTCAGTGGTCAGCTGGTGGTTCAATTCAGTGTGGATTTTAGGGGTAGGTTTAGTTTTTCAAGTCCATCCATGGTCTTGCTGCGGCCTGTCAGATCTCATGTGCTCCTCAGAGCTTTGGAATTCTCTTGCTCTAAAACTGTACTGGTTGTAACAGAGCTGTGTTTTTACAATCTTTGCTCAAGTCTTGTGTAATGAGACAGGCCTTCCACATCTAGTTTCAAGATGTTTTCAGCTGTTTGTTTGCTTTGTTTTTGCCCAGCAACATTGTGTAGCTGAGAGCATGGTGTTGGAAAGGTGCTACACAAATAAATCTTGATTGATTGATTGACTAAAATACCCTGTAATTTGTCATACTATTATAAAAAATGTGTTCTGCACATTTGGCATTTAAGTTGATTAGCTGCAGTCTGAGCGCTGAAATGATCTGAATAGGACGGCTGATTGTCTATAGACTTTCAAAACCAAGAGAACTTTCAGGAATTACCATAAAGTGACCTAGAGGAAGGAAATATTTTAGAAGCTGAAGAAGGAGATGGACTAAACATGAAAGACTCACATGTACGTGAATGCAACAAACCGCAGCTCCAAGTGTTATGATGTCAGGAAACACTATGGCATTATAAAAGCTAAAATATTTGGAGGAAAATGCTGACAGCTTATCATTGCTGTTTTTATATGTGACTTTGTTTGTTGCCTAAACTTGTTTTGCAGCTTTGATTCTTTTCTGAAAGGCCTGTTTTAATTGTATCCACAGGGCGACTCTAGTCTGTGTAGCCGACAGCATGCAGATGGTGCCTAGAACAATTTACATCATTGTTGTCATTTTTGCATTTCATAAACTTCAACTTTTTGCATGAAGAACCAAATAATATAGCAATGCCAATGTGGCATTTTTAAGCCTGGGGAAACGGAGAGGGTATGGTCAGAAAGGGCATATGGAGTAAAACTTGTGGTATAGCTCCTATACTGTATTCACCAAGCACTCTAATGCTAATACATTGTGGGACTGAAATAACCATTATACATCAACATGCCCAAGAAGCCATATTGGATTTTTACTCAGCTAAAGTTAGTTCCTTATATTAGTTTTAGCTAAACTTTTTGAGACTTCGTCCATGTTGCAACAGTTCTGTAACTATACCAAAGAATATATGTTAACACGAATCTCTCTAGGGTGAAGCGTGTTGTACCCAAACATATGAAAATGACTTAAGGCAGTGTCCATCAGTGTCAAAGGAGTGGTAAGTCAGCACAGCATAGAGACTACATAGAGCTGTGTTCCCAAAGCTCCGGTTGTCCTCCCTGTTTGTCCTGTGGCAGAGGACAGCTGCTTGGGTGAGAAGGAGGTCAGATGGAGAGTATAAGGGAGGAATCATTGGCCAAACAGCAATAAAACCGTGACTGAACTAATTCTAAATTCAGGCTAGACCATGGACTACCTAGGCTCAAGCAGGACAAAATCAGACCTAAACCAGAACTAAACCTGAACCAAACCAGATTAAATGTTAACACACCCAAAATGTATGTTTTTCACTCACATTGTGTCTTTGTTCTACACTTTTTATTTATTGGAAGCTATACACAAGATTAGTTTTCCTTTTGTTTCAAAGGTGTACAATGTAATGTTTACAGTAGAGGGCCCGTTACTTGTCTCCATATAGATCTATAAGTACTTTGCCTTGAATGTTACACAGCATGACATTAAAAGTATCTATTTCTTTAGTGACAAGCAGTTGACGCCACCAGGCCAAGTCACAAGTCAGATCTGTGGAGCGTCAAGCCTGTTCAGAGAATGCATGGTTTTCAAGATCTTTTTTTATGCAATAACACTGAATAAATGCAAGATATATTGTTTAATGACATACTGTGGAACATTCCAAACAACGCAATAACATCTCCATGGCGACAATCAATATTTATATTCAGTGTAGTGAAAGCACCTGGCTGCACAATAGGTTACATTTTTATAGTGTTGTCTTGAGGACCAAAACTCAACATAATGCAATACAGAGTGCCATTCCTGAACTAATAATCCTGTACTTGAACAAGATTTATCTACAACAAATCGATTGGAAAATTGTATTTGGTTTTACGATTTTTATTTTGAGTATATACTACTTTTATTGCTTTCATAAAACCTTCAGATCCTTTACCACAGTTATGCCGTATCTGTTACAATTGTCCCAAGGCTATAGAGCACATTTTTATGAGTGTAATTTCCCACATTATCCCAAGGTGCCTAGATATACACTAGAGAAGAATGCAGAGGCTGTCTATCATTACACCTTTACAGTTGCCGTGAGTAACTACACATTTTGTCCTGTTAGCTCTTCATCAAATCGCCTTAGTCCATTTTCTTTCAAATCGACTCTTTATTTCACAGCAGATTGGCCCTTTTCTCTTCATTAATACATTTCCACAGAAAGTGATGTGGTGTATGGACGTACGCACTGTCCTGGAGTCCAGAAGGGAGCCAGGGTCACGGTGAAGATAATTGAAAAACGTTCCTCTTGTAAAAACGCACTGAAGGATCACAGCCCTGAGATGACACTGTATGTAAATGACATTCACAAAGACAGCATTAAGATGGGGAATGTAAATGGAAATCAGGTCACTTTAACTTATTGTGGTTTATATCTGATGTAATGCGGACAACGGAAATAAGAAAAGGCTTATCTGCAGTCAAGGTTGCTATATGCCAAACCAATTGCTGATCATGGTTTATTTGACTTTTTAAGTCAGATGCTCTTCAAAATATTAGCATCTTGTATTGTGGGTGAAGTGTTTTGCCCAGTGACACGATGAACTAGTTACCCTGTGTTACCCAATAAATTAGGACATTAAAATAATAACTAATAACTGTTCAGGTTCTGGTCTGAATGGACTGTAGCCTTCTGCCTGAGGGGACTAAAATAATCCGTGTCCAGGGTGAGAAGGGTCAGCTGCGATCCGAACTGCTCGCCCCCGAGTTCTGGAGACTTACGATGAACAGGTTCTGGAGAGATGGTTACCTTCTCAGCAGTCTGTGTCGGTCCCTGGTAGTGGCCTCGATGTACCACACCGTGATGGAGGAGATGAGGATGGACTCAATGCCATGTACCATCATCTGGGCTGGCAGCAGTATGTCTTCTACTCTTGATGAGTAGGGCAGTTGGCGGGCTCCCACAGGGCGAGCGGGGGCGGGGGGCTGTGACTTTCCTTAAGTCCACCATCATCTCCACAGTCTTTTTTTCAGTATCAATAGTGATATGAGCATCTAGTTTTCATACAGTTTTAGTACTGATTTTTGACAACCCTACTAGGTACTCAGCAGCTGCCTCAGGAGTCCCACAAGCCAACAAGGCTCGATAGAACTCCTTCTTCAGCCTGACGGCATCCCTTACTTCTGGTGTCCACCACCGGGTTCGCGGGTTGCCGCCACAACAAGCACCACAGACCTTACGACCATAGCTACGAGCAGCCGCGTCGACAATAGAGGTGGAGAACATGGCCCACTCAGAATCCATGTCCCCAGTCTCCCCCGGGATCTGAGAGAAGCTCTTCTGGAGGTGTGAGCTGAAGACCCCCTGATAGAGGACTCTGCCAGATGTTCCCAACAGCCCCTCCCAGTATGTTTGGGCCTGCCAGGTCTATCCGGCTTCCTCCTCCGCCAGCGGATCCAACTCACAACCAGGTGGTGATCGGTTGACAGCTCTGCCCCTCTCTTCACCCGAGTGTCCAAGACACGCGGCTGGAGATCAGACGACATGACAACAAAGTCAATCATCGGCCTCCGACCTAGGGTGTCCTGGTGTCACGTGCACTGATGGACACGCTTGTGCATGAACATGGTGTTCGTTATGGACAAGCTGTGACTAGCACAGAAGTCCAATAACAGAACACTCGCTCGGGTTCAGATCAGGGAGGCCGTTCTTCCCAATCACACCCCTCCAGGTGTCACTGTCGTTACCCACATGGACATTGAAGTCCCCCAGGAGAACAACGGAGTCCCTGGTCGGTGCACTGTCTAGTACCCCTCCCAGGGACTCCAAGAAGGCCAGGTACTCTGCACTGCTGTTAGCCCCGTCAGCCAAAACAACAGTGAGAGACCTGTCCCCGACCCGAAGGCTCGGGGACGTGACCCTCTCGTTCACCGACACGAGGCGGCTGAGCTGTGGGGCAGTAAGCAAGCCCATGCCAGCAGGCCGCCGCTCCCCGCGAGCAATGCCAGAGAAATGGAGAGTCCAGCCCCTCTCAAGGAGTTGGGTTCCAGAGCCCAAGCTGTGCGTGAAGGTGAGGCCGACTATATCTAGCCGGTAACGCTCAACCTCCCGCATAAGCTCAGGCTCCTTCCCCTCCAGTGAGGTGACATTCCATGTCCCCAGAGCCTGTCTCCATGTCCGGAGATCCGGTCGTCGAGGCCCCTGCCTTTGACTGCCGCCCAGATCTCTATGCACCTGCCCCTTACGGATGCTCCCGCGCGTGGTGGGTCCACGGGAGGACGGCCCCACATTGCTCCTTTGGGCTGAGCCTGGCCAGGCCTCGTGGGGAAAGGCCCGGCCACCAGCATCTCTCGAGCATCCACCCCAGGCCTGGCTCCACAATGGGGCCCCGGTGATACCAGTCCGGACGGCGTAGCTAGCCTTGATTTTCCTCTCATCATAAAGGGCTTTCCTTAAGTCCACCATCATCTCCACAGTCTTTTTTTCAGTATCAATAGTGATATGAGCATCTAGTTTTCATACAGTTTTAGTGTTGATTTTTGACAAACCTACTAGGCTTTCTAAAAACATTTTTCTTAGTATTGTTTATGGCCTCTCCAAACAAGCATTAAGACAGCTGCAGTACATCGAGAATGCCGCTGCTAGGGTCCTGACTAGAACCAGGAAGTACAAGCAAATAAGTCCTGTGCTCAGGTCTCTGCACTGGCTTCTTGTGGCTCAGAGAATAGACTTTAAAGCAGCTCTGCTTGTGTACAAGGCCTAGCACCAAAGTACATCTCCAGCATGTTAGTGCCATATGAACCATCTCGCACTCTGAGGACCTCAGGGACCGGCCTCCTTCTGGTGCCCAGAGGCAGGACTAAACATGGGAAATCAGCGTTTCAGTTTTATGCAGTCAGACAGGCCTCTACTTTGACAATGTTTAAATCCAGACTCAAAACGGTTCTGTTTAGCTGTGCATATGACTAAAAGGTTTCTATTCTGCACTCTTCTCTCTTAATGTTAATTTTATTTCATGATTATTTGTGATTTTTTAATGTTTTGATTTGTTGTATTGTGATTTCAATGTTTTTCTTATTCTGTAAAGCACTTTCAATTACTTTGTGTACGAATTGTCCTATACAAATAAACTTGCCTTGCCTTGCCTTCTTTATATAAAGGAGTAACTTGCACTTTGCTGTATCTTGGTGCTGTAGTATTTTCCTTATCAAGTCATACATTTACGGTGGCCCCAAACGGACACATTAGCTGCTCATTCACTGTTACTGTGCGAGCCCCGGCTGTGACAGGCTCTGATGCACCCCTGATAGCGACACTCACAAATTGAAACATATTTTACCGGCGCAGCTCAACGTGGCTGAGATGTCAAAAAGAATTCTCGAGTGAATTTGTGGCGACACCAAATATGTTGCCTGAAGCGAAGTGTCAAGCAAAAATGAAACCTGTCAGACTTAACAAAAAAGAACAATAACAAATCAAATTGTTGTCATAAGCTAGCAAGTCAAGTAGCAATGAACGGTGTGTGTGTGTGTGAGCTGTCTGTCAACCAAGGAACACAAATAAGTTTTTTTTGTTTTGTTTTGTTTTCAAACTGCAAAAAATATCAGTGACATTTGTTTTGCATGAGAATGACAAAGGATTAAAGTTGTTCAAACTAGATGCTAATGACAATAAAAATAAAGAATTCATTTGGTTGACTTAATTCAAACATAAAACACTGTAAAACTAAAATATTGTTAGGTTAGAAACAGGTTGGTGGTTCGATCCCAACTCCATGAGGTGAATACTGTAGATGTGTCATTGGGCAAGACACTTCACCCCTGCACAGATGAATGCTGTTATTGTGTCCTTGGGCAAGACACTCAACCCACCTCCCTCCCAGTGTCTCCGCTCACTTGCATATGAATGTGTGTGTGAATGAATGGGTGAGTGGTATCTTGATGTAAAGCGCTTTTAGAGGCCCGAGGGTGGAAAAGCACTAGGCCTATATAAAAAAGCGATGGTTTTGGAAATTTTGCCTTTAGTGTAATTTATATCAGCCCTCCAGTTTAGACCTTCATCAATCATGGCTCCTAAAAATGCCTTTGCTGTTTGAATCCCCATTCTTTTTATTATACAAAAAATGAAATTCATTTTTTTAACATTAAGAATCAATCCATTTAAGTCAAACCAATTTTTTATCTCTTCATTTACTGTATTTGTGACCTCTTGTATATTTTTACCAGAATAAAATAGTGTTCCCCTCCTTGAACAGCCACCTTAACTTGGTGGAGGGGTTTGAACGTCTGAATGATGCTGGGAGCTATGTTGTTGGGGGCTTCATGTCACCCAGGGTTACCCATGGCAAACAGGTCCTGGTGGACAGGTCAGACTAAGAACGGTTCAGAAGCTCCCTATGGTGAGTTTAAGAGCGAGGCCCGTTACGGAGTGGCGTTACCGGGGCCCCACCCTGGAGCCAGGCCTGGGGTGGGTGCTCGACAGTGAGTTTCTGTCTTTCCCCACGGGGCCTGGTCGGTGCTTGTTGCAGCGGCAACCCCCGAACCTGGTGGTGGACACCCGAAGTAAAGGATGCTGTCAGGCAGAAGAAGGAGTCCTATTGAGCCTCGTTGGCTTGTAGGACTACTAAGGCAGCTGACGGGTAAAAAAACTCAGGTTGGGAGGAGTTCGGGCAGGCCATGGAGGAGGACTATCGGTCGGTCTCAAAGAAGTTCTGGCAAACCATCCAGCGCCTCAGGAGGGGGAAGCAGCTTCACCAACACTTTTTACAGTGCGGGTGGAGAGCTGCTGACCTCGACTGGGAATGTTGTCAAGGTGGTTGGCAAGCTCCTCAGTGGCAAGGCTCCAGGGCTGGATGAGAGCCGTCCTGAGTATCTTAAGTCTCTGGATGTTGTGGGGCTGTCTTGGCTGACACATCTCATTGTGTGGCAGTTGGGGACAGTACCTCTGGATTGGTAGACCGGGGTGGTGGTCCCCCTGTTTAAGAAGGGGGACTAGAGGGCATGTTTCAACTACAGGGGAATCGAGTGTGATTCCCGGTAAGGTCTATTCTAGGGTACTGGAGAGGAGAATCCGACCAATAGTTGAACCTCGGATTCAGGAGGAGCAGTGTGGTTTTCGTCCTGGTCACGGAACACTGGACTAGCTCTATACTATCCATCGGGTGCTCGAGGGTTCATGGGAGTTTGCCCGACAAGTCCACATGTGCTTTATGGATCTGGAGAAGGCATTTGAACATGTCCCTCATGGTGCCCTTTGGGGGGTGTTCCGGGAGTACGGGATCCAGGACCCTTTTCCAAGGGTTGGCCAGTCTCTGTGTTACAAACCAGCTCAGCTAGGGACAGTGGAAGTAACAAACCAAGATAGAAAATGGTAAAAAATAAAGTTATAATTTGTTTAAAAAGAATGTTAAGGTAAAAACTAACAAAATGAGGCTCTTAACGGAGTAGTTCAACGTATAACTAAAAGTAATGAAGCTAATAAAACCAAAGTATATAACTTACAATAACACAAAAACAAACCAGTCTCAGAACTAAGTCACAAAGCCCACAAGTGTACACAGAACAGAAGTGGCATGTGGTTCACTGACAGAATCCAGCAGCAAGGGGTGGCGGGGGACGGATCCCTTTAAAGGTGTGTCTGCAAGTGAAGGCCCAGGAGTGGCCAGGCTCTAGGGCGTTGCACCAATCAGCAGATAGGACCCAAGAGCCACTCAGGTGCTAGCTGGGACTCAATGCGTCGTATCATCAGCAAACAGAATTTTCCCAAGTTCAGATACTTTTACAAAATTGTTCATATATAAAAGAAATAATTTATGTTGGACTGATATGGAAATCTTTACTTACAGTGTTGTACCTAATTTGTAGTTTGTCATATAGGCTGTGTATGAGATGGGTACTGGTAAACAGACCTCCTATTCCCAGTTTCTTAGCTCTTGGCTCAACTATATCTTATCCTTTTGACCCTGAGATCCAGGACACGTGCTCTGTTGTCCGCTGATGCACATTAGATAAAATGTTTATCTCAAGAAGTGTTTTGGCCTTCTCCTGCTCCTTTAACGAGTCTAAACTAGTTTTCTGGTTCATATAATTCTTATCTGTATGGTATAAATATGCTGTATGTACTGCCACAGACACAGCTTCTCACAGAGTCTTTGGTTCAAGACAACTTCTCAGTTCATTTTTATTCTTTTGTTTTTTGCTTGTAGAAATGCCATAACAAGACCAAGAATTGGGCCTTGGTGCACACCCCGTCTGATACCATACCATGCCATATTTGTAATTTTTTTTTAAGTAATCTTGAATGAGTTATTACATCTAAGGCTTTAATAACTTTTAAATGCCCTTCTCACCATGACTAGACAAATATCCAATATTTCATTCTCTAACTGCCCAACAAATAGCTGAAAAGAAAGTAGCCACGTTGGCTTTTCATCTCTTAGCTCTTAAAGATAAAAAAAAAATAAAAAAAAAATCAAGAACCTTTGAGTTTGTACTAAAATCCCTTTAACTGCCATATGGTCGGGCTACATGTCATCTCAAATAGAAAACCACAGACTAAACACACTTGTGGTCTTCATGCATCTTCTTGTCTGGCATCCTCCATTTTTTGTACTGCAGTAACTCAAAATGTGCCGATGTAAAAGGGGCCTGTGGTTAAAATCATGTAAATGGAGCTCCCAGATCATTTGCATAGGGATATGTGTGGCCATGGATACGGTTTCTTATGTTACATATTTAGACTCATGCTGTTTGGTGGAAATAAGAAAAGAGAAAAAGAGAAATTGGATTTAGCTGTATCTGCCCATGGGCTGTTTGTATCTTTATCAAGAATCCTGCAAGAAATGATTCCTGCAGTTCAATCATCAAATTTTCCACTTGAGAATAGTCTAAGAATAGTGCAATAGGAAGTGTTGAGGTATTTAGTGAGATACAGGGCTACACATACAAATGGTGTACTTTTACTATAAAAAATAAAACTTTATGCAACTCACACATATTAAATTATGTGGGTATTAAAAGATTCAATTTGTTGTACAGAATTTTTTGCAGGATATTATTGTGGTTATTATATATTATTATATATATTATTGTGATTATTTAATGTATTGTTGAATGAAAAGCTGTAAATATGGATGGTCCTATAGTTCCAATGGCTCAAGCAGCACATTACAGTAAATGGCAAGTGGTGAAATTAAACATGGGAAGACTTTACTCTGAAAAATGAAATACTGATACATCATGTTACCTATTTCCAGTTAATAATTTTATGTTGATCCAAAACAAATAATTTAGATTTTACGATGATCTATTTAAAGAGCTTTTCTGGTCGCGGGTCTGCCACTTACATGTCTCGATGAACATTATTCAATACAAATAAATCCCTTGAAAACGATCCTTCTGGTTGCCTCTCCAGGCAAAGCGAAAAACATTTCCAAGGAAAAAAACATGTGGGAGGCCCTACACCATGCAGTGTACCTTTAAAGCAGACCTATTATGCAAAATCGACTTTTCAGAGCTTTTAACCATGTTATAGTTATTTCCCCTTCTCATTTACCCTCTCAAAGTTGTTTTTGGAGTGACTGGTGCATGTTTGAGCAATCTTTAATTGCTTATTTTCAAGACGCCATATTGCCAATCGACTCCAGTTTTCACTGCCACCAGCATACGGCCACTGCTCTGTACTTAGTTCGTTTGTCTTTTTTTTTTTTTTTAATCAATGATAGGCGTAGGATTTGGCAGGGATGCGTTGTCATTTTAGTACAAATGAAAAAAAAAAAAAAATCTGCTAGCATGATCTGCAGCTATCCATCAGAGATGCTGACAGCTCCACAGCTCTTTGTTGTTATGAAGTTTACAGCGACACCAGTTTTCTAAGAACGGAAGTCAGCAAACTTTTTTCTGGTATTAAGTTGTTTTAGATGAATATTGCAATTTAAAATGTGAAAATGTTAACATAATGATAACTATACAGCAGACACAAGCACAACTGTTCTCCTTTAAAATATGCATGTTCATTTAACCCTAACGTTATAATGAGAAAAGGTTGTATAATATTTTTTATGATTGCACACTTTGGACTCACAACCTTCTCAGATTTTAACATCTCTAGACACATCTGAACTTTAGCAGCATTAACATAAAACACTGCGTGAATAAGCTTTTTATGACCCTTTGAATTCCCATGCATTCCATCAATATGGCATTTCCATCCATACGTTATACTGTATAAGCCACTACCTGCCTGGGCCCGTGATAAATGAGTAATGAGCACTTCTCACACTTGCTTCTACATATGATGACAAACTGGCCCAAGCCTGACCCACCCCTCACTGCAACCATCCATCACTTTCTCTCATTTACTCCAATCATAATACTTTATCATAAGAGATACTCCTTTAATATGCAATTTCCACGGCTGACCTTTTAAAATTAGGCCTAAGTCTCAAAACATCCATCTTTTTCTGAAAACATTTCTTTCTCCACTGGTCGCGTCGATGATGTTAAGTGGAGCACAGGTTTGGCCATCAGTCTCTGCCTCTTTCTGTTACACAGGCTGGCCCCACACAAATGATGGATACTTTTTATATAGACGCTCCTAGGCCTAGCCATCACTCAGAGCTTAAAGCGTTTTTTTATTCTTTGCATGATTTGAGAAGTGACTTAGGGCCATGCTAAAGAAGTAGTATTTTGTGACATGCGTGTTTGAATAATGCTGTAATATTGAAACTAGGAATTGCTTTAGTTCCGTTCATGCAGAATCTATCAAGTTGTGCTGCTTTTAAGTCATTTCAACATGATTCACTTCCCATTTGTGTCAACAGAGGGAGACAGACTAACCATAGCGCTTCTAAAAAAAATTGCTTGATGGATTTCTTCTATATTACACTATTATTTAATACATATGGGAGCTAGAATTAATATTGTTTAGAATTAAGTCACGATTGGAAATAATCAGGTTCAACATTCATGAATTTACCTTTTAGATATTGTATAGGAAAGTACAATGTAATCAATAGGGAAAACTGGCTCTTGCCTCCCATCATCACATTGTAGAATCTGAAAACCACCAATATGCATTACTGTATTTTAATGTGCCTTTTGGATCAATGGTAAAATCTCTTCAGCTTAAAAACCAAAATTGTACACATTGGTATGGTGAATGGTCACATTTTTATAGAGTGCTATTACACCTTCAAGGCACTCAAAGCACTTCAGGAAACCACTCATCCATTCACACATACATTCATACACTGGTGTACGCAGACACTAGGTGGGTTAAGTGTCTTGCCCAAGGACACAACAACAGCATTCATTGCGGGAGCTGGAATTGCACCGCTAACCTGTAGGTCTGGGGATCGGACTACTCAACCAATGATGTTTATGTCGAGAGCGGGATTCGAACTGCCAATCTTCGGATCAGGGGACATAAACTCTACCAACTGATCTACTGTCGCCCCCTTTATGATAAAGGATTGGAGTGTTGCCACTTTTCTGAATGAGTAATACAGTCTGCTACTGGTTTTACTGCACTATTTTACATACAGAACATAAACAACTTTGCTGGACGACTCTCAATAAAACATTTGCATCTTTATTCTTTACCTAACCATTGCCAACTTTGTCCTTTCGTCCCAATGGTAAAGATGTTATCACCACGGAAACGATTCTAAAGCAGGTAATTTATCCTGAGCGGCGAAGTAAAGAAGAAAGTCCATAGACAGAGGCAGATCTCAGGAGGAGGCTTTAGAGTAATCGTCCCCAAACGGAGCAACACAGTTTAAATACAGATGGCTACAGTACATTTGTGAACCTTAGATCCCATTCTATATCTAATACACACACATTAATACTCAATGTGATTACAATTATCCGTGCTGCCGGCTCCAACTCTCTGTCAGCCACTGAGCGCAGTGCCTTCCAGGACTAAAACTGGAAAAGTGTTAATGGGAGATTATCTATCTTATCTCCCTTATCATCTCAATCTGTTTAAGACTGTCTAATTGGGCATTCATTTGGTCAAATCAAGATCTGGATCAGGTTTATCCCCAAATAACCCAATTTCCTCAGGTCTGGAGCAACGGAGAGGAAAGTCTTTGCATTCATTTGAAGTTTGCAAAGGGCTGATGGTATAAAGTGGGACTATTGGGTTTTGCGTGACATATATTGAGATGGGAGGTCTCTAATCAGATGGGAAGGTGATCCCGTGGGGGCATTTTGATTTGCCAATTTTACATTAGGTTAGTAAAGCAGCGTTTTAAATACACAGGGAATGTCCTTACTTTGCCCCCATCAGGAAGACCTAGAAAAGTTTGGGAGCTTAGACAAACTTCTGTTCGTATTATCGACATTGCAGGCATGAGTTAAAGGTACATTGTGTAACTTTCCCATCTGTGCTTGTCTCTATGGATGTGTTATTCCTTTGCCAAGAATGTTCCACAATATCGTACTAAACCTCTATCTCCATGGGAACACACAGATATAGAACTCAGAGTATGTCTACCAAGGTATTTTTGAGCAATGAATAGACATGTAATTAAATAAATATATAGATACATTTACTGCCATACTGTGGAAAATGGAAGCAAAGGACATAACATTTCCATGGAGACAAGAAGTTGGCAGACTGATCTCCCATCAGGAATGTTACACAGTGCACCTTTAATGTTTTATTTCAGCAGCAGCTTTTTTACTTGTTCCTGTGTGCCTGTGTTTTTGCATTTCGCCTGGAAAAACAGTGGCATAAGGTGGTCAGCAAATTACCCGCTAATTGGACAGCTGGATAGTACATACAGACCATGCTGTTGTTATAAAAATGCTCTCACTCATTTGTAGCTATTATGATTTGGCCTATATAGTCTCATCTCATTTTTGTTTCTTTTGTTTTGATTCTGAAAATATGTCCTTACCAAAATGGGAAAACGATAAAATGATGATCATAACACCTAAAAAAGTTGTAAAATACAGGAAGTAGTAGAGAGTCCTAATACAGAATCCTGTCATCAACTGTCATTAATTCCATTCAAAACACAGGATAATTTACACACAAGGAAGACTTATTTTTTTTGACAGTAACACAATAAAGGTGTTGTCATTTATTTTTATTAATCTAAACATAACTATTGTGTAATTTAGTTTTGGCCCTTGTTAACGCTATGGTTGCTAGGTAACATAATTCTACATATGCCATATCTCCTGCCCGTGTCCAACCAGGAAGTAAAATTATAACTTTCACCAAACTTACAAAACTAGAAAAGACAAGGCATTCTTTTAGTAAAATCTTAAACATCATTATGTTAATCATGTTATAGAGAAATAATTAGTCATATGCACTTTAAGATTGAAAAAACTAAAAATATAGCTAAAAAATAGCTTATAACCGTAGACTGTATATATAAATGGGCATAGCTAATCCAAATCCAAATACGAAGCGATTATGGGCACGCTTCCGGCTCCATCAAGTCTGGCTCCAATTCATTTTACATTGAAAAATTGTCACCCCTCTCTGTGTAGCTGCTGCAGTGAGCCTTGTCATTTTGGTCTTAAAATGTTCATATTTACTCGCTCTGCATGATCTTGGTGTTTTTATTCCGCTATTTTGTCCGTGATTCAAGATATGAACATTAATAACAGACAAATCAGGCGCCTTCTTTCCCAGAGGCCGCTCCCGCTAGCGTTAGCAACAGGTTTGATTGACAGCGTTGCTAAGCCCCCGCACCCTGCTAAATCAGCAGTGCAGGCGGGAAGGGGCATTACCTTCACAGCCTCGCTCTGGATTGGCTCTTTGGTTGCTATGATACTTGCGGTCGGAATTCCAAATGTGGAACTCGATTCCAAATTCACCCTTACAAACTCTAGCCTTGATGAGCTTCACTTGACTGGGGCCGAACGCTATGGGTGATGTCACACTCACTTAATCCACTTCTTTATACAGTCTATGATTACAACAAATCCTCAGTTGTGTGTGGCCCAAATTTCATCTCTCTAAAATCCAGGGCAAATATCTGAGTGAAGTGATGCTTCCTCTTTCAGTGTGTAACCACCGTCCATCAGGAGTAACTAGCCACCATTACTTGTGTTTTTAGAAAATTGCTTGTCTTTTTCCTCGAGGCCGATAGCTCTGATACCGAGGAGCGCTTTCTGAAGTAGGCATTGTTCAAATTGATGCTGTCGGCAGGAAGTGCATAGTTTCCCCTGAAAGAGATGCCCAAAACCCATCCTCTTCCTCTCTCTTATCTCCTCCCTCTCTCCCTCCTCCTTCTCTCCCTCCCTTGTCCCTGTTCTCCTACTCTCTCCCTCCTGTCACCATTTCTGCCTCTTCTTCTCCTCCTTCCTCCGCCTCTACCTCCTTCCTCTCTCCTTCTCTTGTTGCCGTCCCTCATTCCTATCTCTCTCTCTTCTTCCCCCTCTCTCTTTTGCTCCTCTATACCGAGCTCTCTTTCACTCTCTCCCTCATGACTCACCCTCTGTTTATCTCTGCTCTCTCTTCCCATCCTTTCTACCTCCCTCTCTCCATCCTCCTTCCGTCCCTCCTCTGACTGTCTGGTCCTCCTCTGCGCATCCTCTCTCACTGCTTCCTCTCTTTCTCCGCCCTCTGTCTCACCCTTTACTTCCCTCTCACCTCTCTCACCCCCTTCCTCTATCTCCCTCTCTCTGTCCATCCCTCCATCAGCATTTCTGCCACTTTATCTGGGTGTGTGTCAGGCGCTGGAGCTCAGGTCTGACGGATTAGACCTGGAATCACTTCTTCTCTCTAATAGGATTTGACAAAGAGGGGCCAGTTTGGCAGCCAGTGTCTAGTCACACCCCACTCCCATATAATATAAGGTCTTAGGACATGAATATCCTAATCCTTATTCAGGGTGCATGGCTTTGAATGCTGGGGTTTGGGTCTCTGCATCTCCCATAGGGCACCTTCTCTTCAGAACTTTATCATCTTAAGGGGGAAACTTACTGTAAGTTGGTAGAGTGTGTGTCCATTGATCCGAAGGTTGGCGGTTCGAATCCCACTCTTGACGCAAACATCATTAGTTGAGCGGTCAGATTCCAGCTCCCACACATGAAGGCTGCCGTTGTGTCCTTGGGCAAGACACTTAACCCCCTCACCCCCTTGTGTCCTTGGGCAAGACACTTAACCCACCTCACCCCCAGTGTTTGCATGCACTGGTGTATGAATGTGTGAGTGGTTCCTTGATGTAAAGCACTTTGAGTGCCTTGAAGGTGGAAAAGCGCTATATAAAAATGTGACCTTTTTTTAACCACAGGACAACGCTAAAGCTCAAATCAGATCAAATGAAATGAATCACAATAATAGTTTATGCCATTTTAATTTCACTTTCATTCAGTTAGGATCAGTCAGTGTTGCCAAGTAAACTAATCTGGCTGACATCTCAGCACTGGCCACAACATTAAACACCTAAAAAAAACATGCCAAGTGTGTTGCCCATAGACCCAACAACAATAAGTTATGTTATACTTTACTGCCCTAGGGAAATTCGACGCATTCTTCAATTTCACTGAGGCAACATTTCAGGAGCAGTGGGCACCAGTGCAGTGCCCGGGGACCCATCCAGATCTTGAGCTAGGCTTGGTCAGGACTAACCTTAACTGGAAGATTTTACCTATTGTTTTTTTATGTTAATATTTATCTATCTATCCATCTATACCTGATTATGCAATATGAGGGCCGATCTGACAACTTTTATGTTAGTGGATAAAGGGCAGTACTGCTCTTGTAAATTACCCTGAGGCTATAAGATCACAAAATATTGAAAATCACCGCTACCTTGACACCGTTTCCCATTACAATAGTCCTAAGGCGATTCACAAACACTCTCCTCCTTCCCTACTCTGTGTGCACAGCTTTTACTGCTCTGTGTTTGTGCTCCAGCGCAGTGGTACCCATGTCATGTGTCATATAATCCCATAGGATCAGGCAGAGGAGGGGCTCAGACGTCCCCTACAATCCAATCAAAGAGCGTACAGTAGCAGGCTAAAGACTGCAAGTGTGTGTGGGCATATATTTATCACATTCTGGGGACTAAAATCTCAATTCATAGGCACCTGGCTTTCTTATGGGGACAAAAATAATGTCCCCATGATGTAAATCCACTATTATTAGCAACAGCATGATTTAAAATTAAGATAGATTAAAGTTTAGGTTAAAGAAGATATACCGTGCTTGTGTCTGCTATGTAGTTATAATCTATGACACCTGTGGATCATTATGTTATAATTTGGGCATTTTAAATTGCAATATTCATCTAAAACAACTTAATAAAAGAAACATATCCACTGACTTTCGCATTTGAAGACTGCGGTGCCCAGTGGGAGCTGACGTCACCGTAAACGTCATCACAACAAAGACTTAGCACCTCTGATGGAGAGCTGCACGTCACGTTAGCCAGTAACAGATTTTTTTTCCATTTGTACTAAAATGACTACGCAATGCTACCAAATCCTGCACGTATCACCGATTAAGAAAATAAAGTTGGAGGACAAAGTAAGTACAGAGCAGTGGGTGTATGCCGGTAGTGTGAAAGCAGGGATTGATCGGCAATATGGTGTCTTGAAAAGAAGTGATTAAAGACTGTTCAAACATGCACGAATCACTCCATAAACAACTTTCGGTGAGTAAATGGTGAGGGGAAACAACTATAACATGGTTAAAAGCTCTGAAAAGTGCTTTAAAGTTAGGCAAGAAGTAACTAGTAACATAGTTAAGAAATGAATGCAAGTGAGTGTAATGTCCCCAAAAAGCATGGAAACCCAACCTGTGTGTGTGTGTGTGTGTGTGTGTGTGTGTGTGTGCGTGTGTGTGAGTGCGTGAGTGAGAGAGGCTGATGTAAGTATTAAGCTGGAAGTACAAGTGTCACCTCTGCCATCCCATCTCTCCTGGAGGAGCTAAACCATCTGTCTGCTTATTTAGATAATAATTATGCACAATATATGTAAAGCTTTCAACGTTATGGTTTGATACAGGAGTTTGCGTTGTTGTTTTTTTTTTACTTTGAAAGGCACAGCTTCTTGGGTCTGGGGAAGCGCTGTAAACATATTGTAAAGTTATTTGTCTGAAAGATTATCTGTGTTTGTTTGGGGGATTATCCTCTACAAGTCAGTACCAGGGGAACTTAAGGATTCATGTTGAGGCTGTGCCAAGAAGCAGAGAATATTATATGGAAGTAAGCAGTGCCTACAGGAAAGTAGAGGACATATTACACTATGTCCTGATCTATATTATAATGTTTGCTCATCCAAACAGACCTGGAGTTGTGTTTTGTTTCATTCACACATTTAACACACAAACCCTGCATATTTAAGATGAGATGTTTTCTCAGACTGAAAACACTACTGTTCCACTTTGTGATGTTATGTGGTAATACAGGAAGTGCTCCACTGTGTTTTTAAATTCCATACTCCTTCACTATAATCATTTGGATGACTGGATGAATTGACAACCTCTATCAAACAAAAGGTAAAAGATAGCTGTTAACTTGAAAACCACCTCCAAATGACATCACAAAGTGGAACAGAGCATTTTGAGCTTTGGAGATGTGTGTTTTGTTTTTTTTCTAGTTTTTAGGGAAGTCTGCCATTTGCTTGTCTCATTGAAGTAATTGCTATGCTTGAAATGTTCCACATCTGATTTGATGTTTAAAGTGTATGTGTATTTATTTTGGTATATTTTCTAACGCTTTCTACATTGTTCTTAGTTTTATAATTTCTTGCATTACTGCCAAGATTTGGCACTTGATAACTTATCTTTGAGAAAGGTGTTCTATAAATAAAAGCATACCTATTGCATTATCGTGCATCAAAAGTTTGGAAAATCTTCTGCTGAGTTTCATAAATTCACTGTCAGTGACTTTTTCAGTGTATCCTTATCTAACCTACAAAGAACTCATCATTGGTGTGGTTTATGACTGTACCTCACTGTGTAATCATTCAACTAATTCTTCAACAATGTAATAAAAAACTCATAGTCAATGGTTGAGTTTCTATTTTTTTAAAATGAAAATACATACATGTAACCGCAAAGGTGCACTATGTAACTTTTCTGGTTGAGTCCACCACCTGCTTGTTTCCACAAAGATGTGATTACTTTGCCTGGGATGTACAGTATTAATCTTATCGTTCGGAAATGTAATCAATTACTGCTGTACATTAAAAAAAAGGCCTTAAAGGGCCTATGTTACACTATTTTCTGATCTATGTTATAATGTTTCCTCATTGTAAACATACCTGGTTTAGTTTGTGTTTGTGTTCCAGTTGTGTTTTGTTTCTTTCACACATGTTTAACACACAAACCCTGCATCTCTATTGAACAGAAGGAAAAAAAAAAGGAAAAGGAAAACTACCACTACATGACATCACAAGGTGGAACAGAGCATTATGAACTTTGGAGATGTAGACAGAGTATAGTGAAGAGTTACTCAAACATGTGTGAATGAAACAAAACATAACTCCAGGTCTGTTTTTGATGAGGTAACTACATTTTAGTATGGCTAAAAGCTCACACGAGTCAATTTTGCGTAATATAGGACCTTTCATGTATGTAGATCTGACCTGTAACATGGTCTGCTGTGTCATAATGTGTCACAATTGCCATAATGTGGATATTTTAGGCAAAGTAATAACACCTCCATGAAGACAAGCAGGTGGCATGCCCTTCGAAAAAAAAGTTACACAGTGTGAAGTGAAAAAGCAAGTTTTGGGTTTAGAGCCACATTATTCTATTACCGATTAGTACTAGCTTTAAGCGTTGTTGTCCACCTCCACAGAGACATAAGTAGGTCTATTGTGTTCAAACATGCTTCCTGCGTGCGCCCACTCGCTCCAGCACATCTGACACTGGAGCAGAGGGCGCTTTGATTGTCGTTTCCAAGTGCTTATAGCCTGAGGGGCAGTGCATCTTTTGTGTAGAGCTGACTAAGGCATGATTAAAAGAGTGCAGAACTGTTCCATAGTGATGCACATCATTATTCAGGACACCTAAGAGGGGAGCAGATGGGACAGGCGCACCTCACGAACCCCCAGCTGTCAACGGGAGACGTGCAGAAAGACATTTGTCAATAATAGGGACAACAAAGACGGTGACGCACTGCTTTGTTCCACATGTGGGCTTTGTCAGGGTAAGTTAGCTGCTATTTTGAGCGACTAGGAACAAGTTGGCAAGGTTTAAAGAGGGGTGCTATGTAAAAACGACTTTTTGGATGTTCCCTCATCAAAAACATGGCTGAAGTGGTTTTATTTGTCATCCATGTATGTTTGACTAATGTTGTGATCTCTCCAGGGCCGCTGTTCAAACCTTCCTTATGGTTAGCAGTATGAGTCCAGGCTTCTTGTAAAAGGCTCAGCCTAAAGCCTACGTCACACATGCTCCTGCACTGCCATTTTTCATACATAAATATACAAGAGCAGGATACAAAACAATGCACTACAACTTCACAAACCTGATGCGATGTGCAGTAGTTTCATTAGTGAAATTCACGCTGATTGTGTTGTGATGGGACTCTGAAGGGGGAGTGACTTTTTTACATTTAGAAAAAAACATGTCTGTGTAATCCCTCAGTCGTCCAGGTATGATCCATAGTAACAACAAACAGAAACTGTAAACAGCAGGTGTGTTAGTTCAGTGTAGTGAGCTCCTCCCTTCACAGAGACATAAGGCAGTGTCCAGCAGTAATCTGACCAGAACTGAAGAAGCGGCTTGGATGAGCAGCGAAACGTCTTCACTCCTACAACTTTTTATCCAGTTGACAGATTTGAATTTTTCTTACTATTTGGAAAAAAAAGTCAAAACATATTGGCTGCCCATGCTGAAGTAAAAAATCTTTCAGTTCATTTGAGGTCTGCAGAGGCGCTATCATGTTATGGTGACAGTATCTTGACTTGAACCAGAAATCTCCTGGTTCAAGGGCATATTTTCTGATATCTCACATGGTACATAAGTTTAAAAGAGTCATTTTAAAAGTCTCAATTGGGAAAGAATCAAAACAAAATTGCCTCAATTTTCTAAGGTTCTACATTCATGTTGAAACATTTTAATTTCTGCAGATTAATCAAGGAAGAAAATTAGCAATTCATTTTCATGTGGATGATGCTGTGGGTGTTTTGTGATTAAATTTATTTATAGGTCAGGGGGCAACATTAAAAGCAATGTGCAAATTGTAGTTTATAAAGCAAGAACTGTGATTTGATTTACGACTTGTGTTTCCAGGCCTTTCTTAGTATTTCTAGCTATTCTGTATTGTCTATGTAGTATGATTGTGGTGTCAGCTTGCAGATACAGTTTCTTTTATCTTCTGACACACTAAGATACAGAAAAGATGAGAGAAATGTCTTCCCACACAACACAACTGTGGCGTGCTAGACTGGGGACAGTGTGTTTTTGGTGCAAATGACTACACAATGGCAAATTCTAATAGTCTAGTCTTGACTAAATCTGTGTAACTTTTATGATGGGGGTCTTCTAGTACTTTGCCCCGTTTTTAAGTATGGCATTAACCGTATGGCGTAATCTATCTTGCATTTCATTACAGGTGTTTTATTGCTCAACAATACATAGTAAAAGAAAACTGAAGCTAACAAACCTGTTGTTTACAGTTTCTGTTTGTAAATCTAAACAAGGAAAACTATAGGGCGAGCCAGGATGCTAATAGGTGTGAGAGCAACCATTAGGGGCCTGAATGATTATGCTAAATATGACTCAGGCACAGCTCACATTTAGTGTAGTTCAATAGACCTAGATAACAGGCCGAAACTGTAAACAACAGGTGTGTCTCCTTCCTGCAGATAGATATAAGGCAGTGTCCACCATCAATCTGACCAGAACTGAAGAAGCCACTTGGATGAGCAGCGAAAAGTCTTCACTCAAAAAATGTTTTGTCCATTTGACAGTTGAGAATTGTTTTTTGTTTTTTTTTTACTATGGATCAGACCTGGACGACTGAGGGATTACACAGACTGCTCAAAAAAACATTTAAAAGTGTGCATTTTATCTGTGAGCACGGTCGCTTCTCTGCAGATCTGACCTCTAACTGGGCCTGGTTGTCGCCATGGAGAAAGATAATTTAATGCCATACTGTGGAACATCCTAGGCTAAACAATAACATATTCATGGCGATAAACAGGAAGTGGACCCTCCACCAGAAAAGTTACATAGTGCACCTTTAAAATTCTACCTAGGCCTGTCATGATAACTCATTTTGAAGCATGATATATTGCTACAGAGAAATATTGCAATAAACGATCATATTGAAACTACCTTATGCCACTGGCACAAAGCAGGATAATCCCAGTAAACTTATTTTTAAATAGTCTCATTAAAAGGCCTGAGCTGCAACAAATAAATAGCAGAATGAACTAATAACTAAGCCATAGAAGTTATTTACTTTATCTCTAAAGCTCAAATCTGATCATAGTACAGAAAAATGACAAAAATCTCCCCACTATTGCAATGAAAATGTCCACACGATAAATATTGAGCCCCAAAACATATTGTTCCAGCTTCATATATTGAAGTTAATACAGTAATTATTGTGACAGGCCTACTGTAATTCTACTACTATTACTAGTACTACTACTAGCTGTAGTACTTTTTGCTCATGTTTTGCTGAGTACCTGAGTCATACTAATTTGAAGAAATCTCTAATCTTTTCCCTTTTTGATTTCTCTTCCCTGATTAGTTTTGTCAACACACATTTTTGCTTACAGAGGTCTCAAAAGACAGCACAAGTAAACATCACACAGAATACCTTAAATGAAATCCTATCCAAACTTTCTGACTTGCACTTTAGAAAACATTCACAACATTTCATATTTGCAGTTAGCGTGGACGCCTTCCTCCTATGTCACTCACTGAAACAAATTTAATGCCAGGACCTCTTGCCTTTAAGCCAAGGGGAGGGCATCAGGAGTAATTTACCCAGCATCCCTCACTTCCTGTCTCCTTAATTCCCAAAATGAGAAAGGGGACTCGCCACGGCACGGCTTCAGAATACTTCAAGGGTAATTAGTAGTAGACCGAAATTAGACATTCGATTTGTAAATATTTGATGCTCCTTTGTTATTGATGTTTGTTTGGGTGAGGTGCGAGCGGAGCCAAGGCATCAGAGATAATTTCGTTGCAAGGACAATTCTTTGGCGCGATTCTCGATCCGCTTCTTTTTACTTTCAAATTAAAACTTTCAGTTGGAGATGCTCACTGTTGACACTCAGGGCATTACAATGAATTTTAATTAGTGAGCGTAAAATGAAAAATCTAAGGCGGCCGCGGAAATGTGGTAGGATGTTCAGTAAACAAAAGGCTGTTAGATTTCAACTCCCTCGCTCTGCTCTGTTGTGTTGTGTCCTTGAGCAAGACACCTCACCCACATAGCCTCAAATTGCATCAGTCGTTGTGTATAATTGGTCACGTGTATATGCCGCTTTTATAGCTTGTGTTATATCAAGGAGCCATTCATTCATACACAAGTTTACACAGGCCCTGAAGGAAAGGCAGGTGAAGTGAGTTGCCTAAGGACACAACAACAATATGCACTTGTAAGAGCGAGGACCAGACTGCCAACCCACTGTGCAGTATTTTGTACATGTACATTTTGTAACATTTAAAGCTATATGACTAGTTGAAAGTTGTTATTTAACTGCTTCACAGGAAGAACAGTGTGTAATGGTAAATGTATTTGTTGAAAGAAATGACAGTAGACATTTTGATGACTAAGTAACCTTTTTTTTTTTCTTTTTAAATATTACATTATAAGTTAGACTAGGAATACAGGAGATCATAATAACCCAACTTGAACAGGGGGTATTTTAGCTCTGGGGTAAATGCTTCACTCAAGGCCTTCGGAAAAAATGCCCTTGTCATTGTACATTTAAGAGGGGGTATTTTACTTCTATGGGGTATTTATTGCAAACACATACAATATTTAGATCACCATGTTACCTCTTATTGTTTTGAAAATGCTTTATTCACCAAAATCAACCTATTGCCAAGTTTTATAAGTTTCAATTCCATTTCTGATGCTCTGATTCGCTCTGATGCGCTCTCCATGCTAAGTCACTCCCCCTTCAGAGCGTTATCACCACACAATCAGCGTGCATCCTGCTAATGAAACTACAGCACATCGCATCAGGTTTGCAAAGTTGTTGTGTACAGTTTTGCATCATGCTTTTTGTATACGGAATGGAGAGTTGTCATGTGGGAGCTGAGCATTGCACAGAATCTTACAGCTAACCATAAGGAGGGTTTAAATAGGACAAGGGAGAGGTCACTAAATTACTGAAACATGTATGGATGACCTCTAAAAGGCGTCTAATAGGCATGTTTTTAATGAGGTGCAATGGTATAACATGGTAGATTTTGCATATTTTAAGCAACTTCATCACAATAAACAAAGTAAACATTTTTATTTACCTTCACATTTCTATTGCAAAGTTACTCCATACAAGACCACTATCTGTAATAAATATAAGCCACTATAACTTTGTTCATGTATTCTAAATGTTCTGGGATGTTCTTAACTTTCTG
>KN485378.1:31664-45256 GCA_000787095.1 Periophthalmodon schlosseri | reverse complement strand
CCCCCCCCCCCCCCCCCCAAGTCCTGATTGAAATTCTGAGAGTGACATCTTCTCCATGCTCTGATTAAGTGATTACCAAATCTAACAAGCCTGTTAATTGCGCAGAGGCATTTTAATGAAGATTCTTATTGAGAAGAATCCAGCACCGAGAGTGAGGAGGCCCTGGAGATCGGCAGCCCATCCGCACGCACGCACACACACACACACACCACACACACAACACACACACACCGCGAGCCCCCCCGCGCGCGCACGCACACACACACACACACACACACACACACACACACACACACACGCAAAATGGTTTTCACAGTTACATGTTATACTCAAGTGAATATAAAAAGACAAAGAAAGGACCTTTTTATATAAATGGATAGTCTAGCCGTTATTACTAGGGGGGTGATGAGTAACTTTTACTTCTGCTGCATTGCACTACTGAAAGCTTTACCATAACACTACTACTCTCCTTTATAATACTGTTTACACTATAATTACCAGACTGTTGATGTATCTACTTTATACCATGAGGTCTCAATGTGGTACATACATTTGATTTGACAGTACTATTAGCCTGTTGGAAATAGCGATCACATTTCCCCCCTTTGGTTGACAATACAAATAGGCAGGGAGCTAGCTGTGGACTTCTGAGATGCTATAGATTTTTTACACCAAATGTGGCAGAAGACCTTTCAGAGGAAATACTTGGAAATGGCCCAACTTGTCACCAGCTGAAATAACAAGAGCAGAGTAGGAGGGAGACTTAGAAGTGGGCTTTCCTGGAGTTCAGCTGGCTCCCCCTGTAGGCTGCTGTGATGCTGCAGGACACAGAGGAACACAGAGCACTTTTGTCCTGAGGGCTGTTACTCATCTCTAAGAGCTCTGACACAGGATCTGTGGATCCCACCTGACCGGTCCTCCTGTTAAGCTGCACTGAGAACTTTGACTGAGAAGCGCAGTGCATCAGCTGCAGAAAGTATCTAAAGTATCTAACAAGTTTATCAATTTACAGGCAAAGACTTGTGTCCCTCCATAAAAGAGTTTTTTTATTTATTTTTTTTTTTTGTATAAAATTATCTTTAGCAACATTTTTACAGATCTTAATAAAACTGTGCATATTTTCTTTTTCCAGGATTAGTACAAATTAGAAAAAGGGAAATACAAATTTCTATCTGTTTTTCCCCTGAACTGAATTACTATTTTTAAGTAATACATATGTATCAGTGGGTTTAAGAATGGTAAAAAATTTGGACTGTAACTTTTAAAAACAAATATATATTTTGAATGGGGAAAAAAGTCCTCAAAATGTTGCATATAAGAGGAAGCTAAAAGCCACGAATATCCCACACAACAACAATATATTTATGTCACCAGTTGTTTTTCTAGATTGACTTTGGGCGGCGTCACACGGAAATAATTACTTCTTAAATGACTCTGCTCTCCTCCTCCACCCCCCTTCTCCCTCCTTCTCCCTCATTCTCCCCCCTTCATCATAACATTACTGGAGCTATCCATCCATAATCAAAATGATCATCAGTGCACGCGTGTCTGTAATGACCTCCACAAACACACCAATGGTAAATCAATAAGATCTGACCTTGGTGCGTAATTGGACTGGGCCTTTCTCTCACTCATAGAACAATAACTTCATTATCGACAGCCAAAATAATTGCTCTGTCTTCTATTATGAAATTGTACAGCCATAAAGCTCTACAATTCACTTGAGCGCCGCCATAAGAAAGATGAATGCTATAACGTGGAAAAATTGGGTTCAGCATTGGGCAAAAGAAGAGATTTTTCTTACAAGCGTCCCACAGCCTAAAAGCCAGTGATTTTTGGTGTTTTATTCTATACACTTTTCATTAGATCTGATGGCTTTGGTTGTTTTTGCTGGGGTGAAAGCAGGCCACTTTTCAGCTTAAGCTATCATAATGTCAGCACTTTAAATCTCTCATCCGAAGAGGGTTCACAAAAAGGCTAAATGCTTGAATTTTTCCGCAAGTGTCATTGAGGTGAGTTGGAGCGGATCGAGGGCTGCCATTGGACACAAGAGATGCTGCAAGATTCAAACCGGAAATAAAAAGATGGTTAATTACTATTTATTATACACTGTTTTGCATTATCAAATGAGAAAGAATGCACATTTTTCTCAAAACCTCTCCAGACCATTAAAAAGTTGGATTATTGTAACTACAATGATGAGATGTGCACTCAAACTGATATTTTAGTTTTGGGAAAACACTTTATCTGTCAAAGGAGCAATAATTTTAGTAATTTTTCTGATGGAGGTTCTCCCTGGAGATGCAATTGCTTTACCTAGAATATTCCACAGTATCCCATTAAACTTCTTTATTTTGGATGTATCAATTGGTGTTTTCAGTTGCTCAAAAATACTTTGAAAAACATGCATTCTTACTGTGAATGGGCTCTCCAGAGATTTGACCTGCAACTTCGCCGGCCTGGCATCAGCTGTTTGTCTCTGTGGAGATAGAGATGTTTAATAGCATACGGATGTGTGGAATGTTTCAGGCAAAGGAAAAACATGGACACAAGGGCCCTATTTCACAAAGTGGTTTCAAACTACCGTGAGTTAAAAACTGAGCTTGTGCTTAACCAACACTGACAAGAACAACTGCGGGTTTCCACTTTCACAGCTGCTGATCGGCATTAGGTTAATCAACTTGAAGTCAAAGAAAACTTGAGTTGAGCGCGTGCTTGAGAATTTAAAAAGCCCCAGACAATGGAGCACAGAGAATGTGTTTCACTGTGGCTTCCACACTGGTTATTAAATGGCCTTCATCACAAATGATCCACATTAAGAAATATGTTTTACAATTGTAGACAAAGAAAATATGGTTACTTGCACATTGATGCTGTGAAATGACTTCCTATTTATGTGGTCAGCATCATTTAATGATAGAGCAACAATGGGTATGTGGGTACCATCTATGCACCCAGTGACCCCTGGGAAACCTAAAAGCAAAATATATTTCAATGCACTGAACCATTACTTTTAGCTATCTCACATAAAAGTGCAATCATAACAGTGATTTGATGAAATGCGACTTGGCTTGTGGTTTGGGAAAAACATGAACTTTGGCAATAGGCGTTTTCATGCAAGGGTCACGTTTCTCACTGCCGGCAAACGTCGCCTTTGAAATATGCTCAGCACCTCCTATGTTGTAGAGGAAGCCACCACTGGCATAGAAACGGCCACACACAACATTTGCTCAGGAGTGAGAGTTTGACCAGTGTGTAACATGGCCGATGTGGGGCCAAGTAAGCCATTCAGATATATTAGAGTTTCACGCGAGAAGCGATAGCGCTCATAAAGAAACTCCTCCGTCTTTGTGAGTAGATCTATTGTGGGTCTCAGAGTCCTCTCTCTTCTCAACACTCTTCTCCTCTTCAGCGCCTCTTCATCCACAATCTCCCTGATAAATGGACAAGCCATATTGCGTACTTCTTGATTCACTCCTTCAGCAAAGAGGAAGGAAAACTCAGGGTTTCATAGATAAAACCTGTGTTGGACCAGGTTAGGTTCTCAGAGTGTGTGACCATGGAAACCGACTTTGAGTTTGCGCCACATGAGTTTACCAATTTACTGCACCATAGGAGAAGGAGAAGGTCATCTTTATTGTGGTTTCTCAAACTGTGTTATTGGATCCCTGGTGGTATACACAAGCTTTGTATTCAGTTGTAGTGTTTATGTTAAGTGTTTGTGCTTTTTATTTTTTTCATTTTGTTTAGGTTTAGTCCTCATTTAGACCTGGTTTAGTCCAAGTTTAGCTCTGGTTTAGACCTGGAATAGTAACGTTACAGGACTGGTTTAGATCTGATGGTTCTTCAAATTTGAAACATTTGGTAATCTTGCATTGATGAAAACAAATGATTTTCTTTTTCTTTTGACTCAGCACTGAACTGATTTGAATCATTTCAATCCAACAAGGCAACTATAGCAAAAACACTTGATGGGGTCAAATAAGGCCAGTATTACACAGAGCTCACACAGACATGTGGCAAAGCCATTGTGTTTCTAAAGTCCATTATTTTGGGGATATCCATAATTGACTGTAAACCAGAAATTCTCCCACCTCTCTCCAAATTCCCAGTCTGGGTTCGCCTACTGCCAGCCTTGACCACCAGCCAATCCCCAGCTCTCCAAAGTGATTTTCCATGGCAAAGGTTTGGTGGACTATCTCCCTCCAACATACACCAGAAATACCTCTTTTGTGAATATGGTAAACTGAAATTCAACTACTGGAAGAAAAAAAAAAACACTTCACTGTGGAAAATTTGTGTTGCAAAATTCTGTGAATGAGCTTGCCTTTAAAGGTGCACTATGTAACTTTTCTGGTAGGGGGTCTGCTCTGTTTCCATGGAGCTGTTACTGCTTTGCCTATGTTCCTCAGTATGGCATTAAACATATGCATTTATTCAAATACAGGTGTTGAAATAGCTTGAAAAACATACATTCTTACTGTGAGCGGGGTCGCTTCTCCACAGATCTGAGCTGTAACTTGGCTGATTGTCTCCATGGAGATACCTAACATTTTAGGGCAAAGCAATAACATCTCCATGACAAGTAAAAAGACCCCCTCAGAAAAATAATGTACAATATATTGAAAACTACATACATACTTACGGTATATCTGTTTTGTGGTTGTTTTATCTGAGATGAAGTTGTGCAGGAAATAAAAATGTGATTTGAGCAAGTGTGTGTTGTGTTTTGTTTTGGACGAATTTCTAGACATGGCTGACCTCAAACAGCCTCTGTATTACCACTACAGCAGCAGAGCATGTCTGCAGTGAGTCACAATATGCTGGGGGAGTGTGTGCGCGTGAACAGTAAAAGTTTAACACCAAAATATTCCATAGAGAAAGTTGTTCTTTTAACTGTACATCAAGGAGCTCAAATGTTTGCAGGTCCTTGCTGTATTAAAACACAGACAGGCATTGAAATTATACTACAACAAAATGATCAAATGATACTTAAAAACAAGTGGCTTTTTCTACATAAATTTCTGCTTCAACAGTGAGTAAACAAAGAACAAATAGATTTGGACATACGCAGGCAATCCATCTTTACCTTCTCACCCAGGGACATAAGGTGGCCATGCATACAAACAAACTCTTGAGCAACAGACAGCGAGAATAAAACAAAAATACCAACAGCCTTTGTTTGTTTGTTTGTGATAAAAATTTTAATCATGCCAGTGTAAAATATGCTCATGAATCAGCCCTCCACAGTGTGAGCAGTTGTTACAAGATGAGCAAGTCTTATTAATTAATAATAAGGGTTTAAAAACACAAACAGCACAACAGCTACAGGGGCAGATCAAGGTCCTTAGGGGTCCCAGAGAATGCAGCTGCACTTTCTGAATCTGAACTGCCTAATGCTACAGCCCTGATCTCACCAGTATAGTCATGTGGTTGTCAGATTGGTGTGTTGCTTGAAATTGTGGTGTTTGGAAAATGGAAATGTTTTTTGGTTCTTCTAAAGCTCAGTAATTTGCAGACATATGGCAAGGCAAGGCAAGTTTATTTGTATAGCACAATTCGTACACAAAGTAATTCAAATTGCTTTACAGAATAAGAAAGACAGAAATAAATATAAGAAATAAATATAATCACAAATACTAATCAAATGATCACAAATAATCACAAATAATCATGCACACCTAAACAGAACCGTTTTGATCCTGGATTTAAACATTGTCAGTGCAATCATCTACTTGGAAACTTTTGCACTTTTCTGTACAGTTTTATCCCCCAAATTATATCCCTTAAAATCATATAAAACAATCGCTTGCTGGTTCTTAATGGCTTCACTTTCTTTTTGTTTATTTTTCATTTTTCTTTACAATTTTATAAAAACAGACCAAGAAACTGAATGCTGGACTTTCACTAGGCAACTACAACAACTCCATCACATTCCAAACCTATTGAATTCAAATGAAAAAGTCCAGGGTGTAAAAATAATTGTTGTAATAAAAATACTGTTGAATTGTTGGACCAACTTAATGAGTTCCACTTGTAAACTGTAATGAACTGACACACTCAATGCTGCAAATGAATAGCCCTCTGGGCCCTATAAAGTTTTCTGAATCTGAATTTGAATAAACATATTTCCATTATACATTCTTTCAATTAACTACTTACTTACTATAACGCCACTGTCACTCTTTCATCGTCTTTACTTGTTACTGAATCCACTATTAGTATTTCTGTGCAGCCCCACATTTGTCCTTGTGTTCACTTGTAATCATGGCCAACAGGTAGTCTCTCCTGTTATCTGCTGAGCGTCTGTTTGACCTCACCATGCTGTAAACAGATAAATCCCTATAGTGTTCCCACCTACACTAAGTTGTAAACAAAGAAGAAAACTTATTTGTAGGAATTTGGTGGGTGTATTTCATATTTTTGAGGGGCAAATGAATGTGGAAATTAAAATAGTTTGCATATAAGTAAGAAACAAATGCCTCAGCAATTGCTGATTTCCATGTCAGAATAAATTTAGAAACCCTTGCTAATTATTTTTAAAAAGTCTAAAAATCAAGAACAATACTTAAAGGGCCTTTACCTGAATGTTCTCCCAAAATATGTCCACTGTCTAATTATAAAACGTATATAAAGAGTATTGGAAAATGCGCAGCTAGCATGCTAGTTGTTGTTAGCAATAATGTGACAGCGAAACTTCGCTTTGTCCTCTGAAAGTTGTGAAAAGCACTTATAAACTCATCGTGGTGAATAATCAGGATAGTTGGAATGCACGAGGTAAGTGAGGAAGAGCTTTGGTCACCTACAAACCACTTAAAATGAAAAAGTGAAGAACATGAATTCACCACAGAACCATAACGTGGCCTTGTTGTGGCATTGGCTTGTTTCCAGGTTTAATGCCATATTGCGGAACATTTTAGCCAAAGCAATAATATATCCATGGACACAAGCAGGTAGCAGACACCTCACCAGAAAAGTGACATAGTGCACCTGTTTGCTGTTTGCCTGTGTATTTCTAAATGTCTCTTTGACCTATTCGCAGTTCGGCGTGTACATGCAACTCTCTCCCACACTTTGATTTCCATTGAGGGTTGAGCGGCACTACAGCTGAAGAAGTACTGCCCTCTGCGCCACAGTCCTGGAGGAAGATGGATTGAAAAAAAAAAAAAACCTGACTTGAATACAGAGGTCAGATGACGTCTTGTTTTGTTTTGGATATAACAGAGAAACCTAATATTGCAAAGTGCAATTTTGCAACTATCAAATCCCATTATTCCGCAGGTGCTATGCATAATGATGGGTAAACAGAGCGGTGGCAGAATAACAGTAAAAAAAGTACTTGGGGAAACTAGTTCTCAAGTAAGAGTATATGTTTGAATTTCAAATTTAAAGTTAAAACCCCACCAAGCGACTTTTTAACCAAAAATAAACAAAAGTAAGAGTATGTTTTGTATTTTTTCTTTGGAGAAAGTCATTTTGGACATTTTTATTGCACTGAAAAATGTGAGCGTGCTATGAGCGGGCTTGCATCTCCACAAACCTGACTCTTACTTCTTGTTTCCGTGCAGCTCATGTGCCACCTCCAGAAAGTTACACATTTTGCTGGAATATAAATAGGGAGCCAAAACATGAAATACTCCACAAAAGAACAGACTTCAAAATGATAAAAACTAAATTATATCTGAAGCCAAGATTCATTTAATAGAGTCAGCACAAAGAGTAAATGGATCCTTCAATAAAAAATACGTAGTAGCTGTATGGTATCTGAAAACTACTCTGAGAAGTACTATTTCTTGTGAGTACTTGTGTAAATGTAAAGCCCACCTCTGGTGTGGATAGTCATAGTGCTGCCTGCATGTATGTCTCACGCCTGGAAACACACAGAAAAATGTCCAGATTTACAGTGATTTTCAACACCTTTCAGCAGCTAAGGTTTGTCGTCTCTTTGAGTTGATTGACAGGTACAGGCAGTACCTCTATTTCACAGCTATGGTATGTGCGCCCCCCTTGTCCTTCCTCACTATTGGCTGTGACCTCTGCAGCCACATCACCATATGAAAGAACAAAAATCTCATACATATGTGTCAGGAGGACTAGTACAGTATGTCTACTGGGACTCTTTTGGCTCTCTTGCTGATAACATGCAGGAATGTTCAATTATTTCTAAGCAAACTCTTTCCATGTACAGTATCATTTTTGCTGTTTTGATCAATTTTCAGTTGCTGGGTTTCAGAGGATATCACAACATTCTCCGGACCAAATTTAAAACAGATGGGGGCAGCTAAAATTAAAAGTTTCAAAATGCAGATTTTTGTTGACATACAGTGAGTTCTTGGGTCTAGTAAATAACCATAAATGTATAAAGAAGTGGACTAAGCGACTGTGCCGTCACCTATAGCGTATGGCTCCAGTCAAATGAAGCTCATCGAGGCTAGCGATTGCAGGGGGGAATTCCAACCGCGAGTATCATAGCAACCAAAAAGCCAATCCGGATCCAGGCTGCTGAAGGTAACGCCCCTAATCCGCTGGTTTAGCAGAGAGCGGCCGCTTAGCAATACTGTCAACTGTTGTTAACGCTAGTGGGAGCGACCTCAAGGAAAGAAGGTGCCTGATTTGTCTGTTATTATTACTCATATCTTGATTTACGGACAAAAAGGGGAAAGAAAAACATCAAGATCATGTAGAGTGGGTCATTACGAACATTTTAAGACCAAAATGACGAGGCTCACTGTAGCAGTACAGAGAGATTAAGACCAAAATGACGAGGCTCACTGTAGCAGTTACAGAGAGAGGGGTGACAATTTTTCAATGTAAAGTGAATTTCAGCCAGAAGCACGCCCATGCTCACTTCCTATTTAGAACATGGTGGCTAGCAGGATAGCTATGTCCATTTATATATACAGTCTGTGTAAATAATATAAATGATCCGGTAAAACATTTGTGGAATTTACCTTTTAGATATTTTATGGGAAAGTACAATGTTTTCATCTTGGAGTATGACATCATGATTGTGAAAACCACCAGTATAAAGTAGCTGCATCTTCTTCATGTGAGTAGGTAGATGTAGTGCGTATTTTGTGATGTGAATGTGGCATGGAATCTGGAGATGGATGTAATTACTTCTGCATGCCTCTGGTACGAGCTTGATGGACAGGGCTTTGGTATGTGGAAGAAGAAGAGGAATTTCTGATTGACAATGGTAGCTCCTAATGTGCTTTTACAATAGAGCATAAAAGTACTATATTTAAAAGGTGCACTATGTAACTTTTCTAGCGTAGGATCTGCCAACCTGATTCTTTCCATGGTGTTGTTATTACTTCCCTGGAATGTTCCACGGTATCTCAATAAACGTATCTATCTGCATGAAGACAAACACCAAGCCCACTCGCAGTCTGAATACATTAACAAGTGACTTTTTAAGCAATAAAAAACACCTGTAATGGAACAAATGGTTAATGCCATACTGTGGAACACTCCAGGCAAAAGTATAGCTTCTTCTTTGAGACAAGGAGGTGGCAAACTTTCAGAAAAGTTACAGAGTGTCCAACTTGTCCAAATGAATACCTAGTTTTAGTGCCAATGGTGTCTGTGTATTGATTTCTTTGACAACTCTAATCCACACACACACACACACACACACATGTACACAATAGATTGTGAATTCACTGCACTGTAATTGTGAACGAGTACAAACCTTGACCCCCCTTTGAAAATCTTTGTGAAGTGAAAAACACTTTTCTGAGGTGTAATTGAAATTCCTTCATCTGCCTTCTACTACTTCTTATTGTCACAGGTCATTTTGTACTTGAGCCGATTGCTCAAAGGTGCTGAAGGCTGCCTAATATTACTGTCATAATTACAAATATGAAAAACAGAACTAGTTTATTTGCAGTAGTCCAAGCTATTATCTCAGCGTAAACTCATTCCTAGTATCCTAATTATTCACCAACATTATAAGCACTTTTCACAACTTTGAAAGGCCAGAGTTTCATGGTAACGCTAACCACAACTAGCATGCTAACAGCAAAAAAATCGGTACAGCCCATTTAACAACAGTTGTTCACTCGCATATGAAAACACTGAATCAAAATCTGTTATTCTTATTAATTAAATGTGCACTATGTAACTTTTCTGAAGAAGGGCATCTGCTTGTCTCCATGGAGATATTCCACAGTATGCCATTAAACATATATATCCCCATGGAGACAAGCAGGTGACATCATATGGCCAAGTTAGAGGTCAGATTTATGGAGAGGAGACCCTACTCACAGTAGAAATATGTGTTTTCAAGGTAACTGGGGCAAGGAAAACTGCTGTAATGGATTAAATACAGAAAAGGTACATAGTGCTGCTTTAACCGTCTATTACACAACATGTCTACCGTATTTAACTTGAGGCTATTGTGGCGTTATTTACATACACCATACAAAACAGTAAACCACACATGAGACACATGAGACTATAGTTTACCCTCTGCTTTACACAGTCTTACAGCTTTCTCATTTGTGCTCTTTTAATCCCCCTTTTCCTTTCACACATCCACATTCTCCGCCTGTGTTCCTGATTCCGTCCTCTCTCTCCGCTGCCGTCAGTCCGGGCTGCCACACTGACTAATGAGCTGGTGTGACAGCGCTGGCACTAAGTGAGACGGAGAGGGAGAGGAAGGCAAAATGGAAGGACACCTGAATCTGTCATTGATGGAATTAGAGGTTACGGAGTTCAGCAGTCACCCCCACACCCACACACATATACAGAGAAGCCCCGCCCCCTCCACACCGGCCGTGTTCCACCAATCACTGACAAGCGTTTGCAGACAGAGGAGGTCACGCCACAGACTGAAAGTGACCTCGTAAGTGTTGTTTATTTATTCAAGCACGTTTAGCCGAATGTGCATTTCTGTCTATGTTAAAGCTCAGTTTCTTTCCTATCTATTAAACGGCATTAAAACACTCAAATGGTAAAGTGGTAAAGTACTTTATTGTGAAGATCGAATGTAGAGTTAGACCTGGCCAGCCACAGGAAGAACATGCAAACTATGCAAAACGGTAATGGGAATTGAAATCAGGAGCTTCTAGCTGTGAGGCAAGTCTTAACCACTGCGCCACTGTCAAAATCCACTATGCTCCTTATTGCTGCTACAAACTCTTAATTATAACTACACGATCACCCTAAAGCAGACTTATTCCGCTAAAGAAGCTTTTCACAGCGTTTAACCGTATTATAGTTGTTTCCCCTTCTCATTTCCCCTCTCAAAGTTGTATTTGGAGTGATTTATTCATGTTTGAGCAATCTTTAATAATCTTATTTAAGACGCCATATTGCTGATCAACTCCTGTTTTCACCGCCACCTGCATACGCCCACTGCTCTGTACTTACCTCGTTCTGTTTTCTTAATCGGGCAGGATTCAGCAGTGTCGCGTAGCCATTTTGATGCGCAGTAATCCACAGGACGGGCCGACAGCTACACGGCTCTTTATTGTGATAACGTTTCGGGCAACATCAGCTCCCACTGGGCGCCGCAGTTTTGTAACGTGGAAGACTTCTTTTGTTAATTTAAAATGTGAAAATTACAACAAAATGATCCATGGGTGTCATAGATTATAACTATATAGCAGGCTCAAGCACAATATGTCTTCTTTAATAAACTTAGCTCTTTATGAATTAAGATTTTATCCTTGCTTTTTAAAATCTAATTAAGGTGTAGTAATCATCAAGTGTTACCAACATACAAAAAAGCATTATGCATTATATTCAGTATTCAATATACTTAAGATAACAATTTTGCCTAACAGATTTGACCTTGCATCCCCCCGTGTCACTCTGCTCTCCATGCTTTTGCTAATGCTTTTAAGGTGGGACTAAGAGAGCAGGCGCTGGTTCGAACAAAATTACCTTGTAGTGAAAACTATACTAAGGCTTATTTTTTTTTATATTATTATTCTATGACTTTTAAATCAAAGTCACACCAATGTCTTTGCTTTTGTGGCAGTGTGGCTTGCACTTGCCACTTTAAGAGACTGTTCCCATTGACTAATCTCGATAGCTGTCAATAGCGCTTCCTTTGGGTCAGTTGTCCTCTGACCAATGCACTTCCTGGGTCCCCCTGGCGTTTTTCCGTGTCCATGTTGTGCTCCATATATGTGATCACTGGTCTGGGATAGTTGCGGTACTGCTGTCAAAGCCCTGTGATGCGTGTTCCTGTGAGGTGAAAGCGATGTGACGCCTAGGAGTAGGTTTAGGCACTGGAGCCGTTGCCTTGCCCTTGTAAATGTGGGCTATTGACTGTAGCCTGCCTTGCTCATCTTCTTGCTCCCTTAACATGGGCCCGACCTGTAAAACCCAATGTTGACTCTTGTTCACCCACTTAGGCTTTGAACTGAACTAATGAAATATACCAAAATATTGACGCATATGTCCATTCAACTAAACTAACGTGTAAAATAAATGTACAGTTTGTTAAAAATGGAACCTTGCCTCTGTGTAATCAAGAACAGACCTGTGTGACCTTTTGTGTGTTGTTTGTTTTGTTATTTTCTGGGCTTTACTTTAGTTAGTATTATATTCTATTTTTCTTGAACGTCACTACCCGTCTCGCCACACTTTCAGATAAACGTGTTTGAACGTGTTTTTATTCGTTTTACTGTCAAATACAGAATTATGCAACATGTCAAAAGCATCCAGCTGCCCCTGTGCTTAAGTTGTTGCAGCAATACAAACTCCTCACTGTGAGACAAATATAGTTTTATTATATTATCTGCTGTTTCCTCCTTCTCTCCTTCCTTCCTTTACCTCCTCTGAGCTTTGGGACACCACTTACTATGGCGCATTTGATTTACAGCTGAAAAATGGAGGAACGAGGAGAGGAATTGAGCAGAAGGAAGAGAGGAAAGAGAATTGAGATGCGGCCATAAACTCGTTCCACAACCACATTTCAAACAGAGCTGCTAACTTGCAGTATCTGGAGGACAAAGGGTGGAGGAGGAGCAGGGACAAGTATCCACTCTTCAAACTCTGCAGCCAGGTGTTTGCCTTCTATTAAAACACCATATACAGAGTTTAGCAGCAAAACAGTTGATTTATTGTTTAGTTCTACTTTAAACAGTAACGTTTTCTTTCTGAATTCTACTCTGGCAAATGCAAACACACCTTATATTGCTTTGTGTTAAAGGTGACGTCGGTTGTTACTTTTCACCTTTGCGTTCCCTTTTTCTCCCCTCATCCATCTCCATCTGTCACTCTGTCTCTCTGTCCTTTAGTTTGTATTTACTGTCTGCTCACCATCACTCACACTTTCTCTCTGCCGCTGCTATTATCACCCTCTCTCTCCCCCTACCCCTCTCCTCGCTCGACCACTATTTCCGCCTTCCACCCCTTATTCTCCATCATATATCTCTGTCTATACATTCCTTTCTTCTCTCAGGTGGCAGCGCAGATTAGCTGTTAGTGAGCCATCCCATTACTGTAAGGTAACATCCAATCTCCCAGCGCACATCAAAACTACACCAGCTCCAGCCCAAATGCCCTTGAGAAACCCGCTGAATATACAGTATGTATTTTGGATGAGAGTGGACACCGTCTGCCAAAATCTTCTC